>JAAGKR010005619.1:0-49372 GCA_011419295.1 Clarias macrocephalus
GCATACTATTTAGTAGTTAATGCAGTGTGGGATTTAGCAGTGGATTTTGTTTACTTGTAAGTGTTAAGTATTGACAAATAATCTGAGGTTTATTAATCTTATGTCACTCTGCTATTGTAAAATATCCGACTTGGTAAGAGGCTTTGGCTGACAATTACTGACATTTACTGAACAATACATCTGTGCTGTGTGTTACACTGTACAGTCAGTGTGCAAAAGCTGCAGAAGCACTTACCTGGTGTGCACGATCGCTGGCTCTGTACACTGAGCGGAGCTGCTTCAGGTGATCTCGGGCTCGGCCCAGGCTGCGCAATGTCTCGAACACGCTCTCCAGTGTTGTATGTGCTCGCTCTGACGTCAGTTCCTCCGAGCTGGAGACTCCTACACACACATGCACAGACATTCTTTGACTGACACAATACCTAATGCTGATGATTCATGCTGAACCTAACCTTAACATAAGCAATAAAAAGAAAACATTTAGCATTTTTTAGTCTCTGTGGCAGTGGGGGCGTGGTGGAGGATCAGCAGTGGACAGCAAGTAAGGTGTGATCATTCTCACATGTCACTTACTACCGTCATCCTACTTAGGTGTTTTTATTTGTTCATTCAGCTACTGCCATGAGCCAGAGTGTGAGACAGAGATAGAGAAAGATGCATAGTTGCATACTCACACACACACACACACAAAAAAACATGGAGCACATCCTTGATCTTGAAGAAGGTAAAAGCTGTGCGATAGTGAGGACATAATTTTGGTTGCTGTTCTATCAGTTTATTATCACTATATCATTATAAAGTCTTCTTAAACACGCATTTCTGCAACTTTCTTACACAGCATGAGTAAGACGTAAAGGGGGTACGGGTGTGACATCGGGTATTTGCCTGTGTACACTTTATTAGATTGAATGTTCCATGAGACGGTGCAGAGGACAAACGCTCTTTTGAAAAGAAGAAGAAGAAGGGAATGTCTCCTGGTTTAATCAAAATCTAATGTGCTCTCTAATGTGCTTCTAATACAATCACAGCCCCAGCAGAGAGAGAGCGAGAGAGCGAGAGAGAGAGAGAGAGAGAGAGCAACAAGGTTGAGGAACAGGCAAAAGAGATTAGCTTTAGTGGCACAGAAAAGCAGACAATCCATCATGCAGATGTTTTCGGTCATGAGCTTGGCACCGGGTTTAGAGCAGCAACTGTGGAATGCAATCCTTTAGGGGAACCAGGTAACAGTCCTGCTGAAGACAGATCTGAACTAATGGTTCCTGAGAAGCAGAAGAAGGTGCTCTGATTCGAAACAGTGCACACCTCAGCCACCAGTGTCTGTCTTCTCCTTCAGAATGACTGAGAGCAAGAACCACATTAAACTCTTATACACAATCACCACATGAGCATGGAGTAAATTTGCACTGAACTGAAAAGGACTTCCCTCTAGATCAGACGTCTTTCAGTCTTTTCAACCTGAAGCCCATTTCAAGCATACAAATCAGCTCCAAGAATTAAAACTATTAATATTAAACCATCTATAATTTGAGTTCCCCTTGAGACAGGATGCAGGTCTGCAGAGGGTGTGGTGTGATGTCTGGCACCCGGAGGTGTGCTTTGGGTTGTACTGTGGGTTACACGTTGAGGCCTCCGTGGATCAGACTTGTCCATGGGAAATCCCATGGATTCTCGACTGGATTGGGATCTGGGGTGTTTGGAGGTCGGGTCAGCCAGTTGAACGTCCATGGCAGGCTGTGATGCACTAGGTGTTCTGGTGTCTTTGTATCATCACAAGCATTGACTTTTTTGTTGATTTGGTCTGCACTAGCTTTTCTGTGGGAGCGGATCAGGCAGACTGGCCCTTATTCCCGACAGGCATGGGCAAGCCTTGGGTGGTCATGATCCTGTCACCAGTTGTGGTGGTGGTCATAATCGGTGTATGCTGAAATGTCAGCTTATAGGATAATAGGATACTTATAGAAAATAGGATACTTTTAGTGGGGTCAGCAATTTCTGTCCAAGGCTACTGTCTCCCCAGTCACTGCTGTGCATGTGTGAGCGTGTTACATCAGTTTATTTGTAACTACAGTGCGAACAAAAAATGGATGCCCCACTTGTGATTTGCAAGTGTGAATTGCTCTCTCAAAATCACTGTGTGTGAGCAATGGCTTAACCATCGCCAGTTGACGCAATTGAAAAAAAAAAAAAGTCTTTACCACTGTGTTAATCTGGACGTTATATATATTACATTTTTATATGCATGAATCATAAATAAATCATAACTTCTAGAACTGAACGCCGAGGAATGCCTAGAAATAAGCATGATTCTAGGCAAAGATGTGTTCATGATGATTTTTCCTGGAACAACAAACAATTCCTCACGCTGCACAACCTGTATACAGTATTTGCATGGAAAAACTGTTAAGTCGAGTTGTACAGCGCTCTAAGAAAGCTTGACTTGCCTAATCTTGTCTGATTTGTATTAGTGAAGGATGATGCAATTTTTTTTGTATTATAATCATAATAAAAACAGATTCCTTCACATTGGGTCTCAGCGTAACAGGATATCGAGCCACAAGTCTGTGTGGAATACACCTTCATAAAGTAAAGCTAGTTCAGATATTAAAGACCAAAAGATGCTGAAAATATGAACCCTTACTGAAAGTGTTTGTTAGATGGAGGTGTGGTGAGTGAAAAAGTAGTTATAATACGCGCTTTTTAACATTCCAGTGTGGTTTTATGAGGTGGCTAGAAGATCTATTGGTTATAATACATATCTCAGTTCCAAGTTTCATTTTTTGATGTCAAAATAAAACAAAACAGAACAGTGTGTGAAACACAGGTGTTATAATCCATGCCTGTTACAGCTTGAAATTTTCATGGCCATGTTTTTGTTTTTAAGACCAGTTGATGGAATTCATGTTTTTGAGCTAAATCAAGGACAAATCTGAGAGCATCTCTTTGACCTTCATTATAAGTGATGAAAAATGCACTTTTTAGTTATTTTTAAACATTCAGATAACTATGGTATTTGTACAAACCAAAGCAATCACTGTTTCTTGTGCTTACTTACATTTCTGTTTAAAAGAAATGTAGCCGATGAAGATTTCAAAGGATTTTCAAGTCAAGTAGTCAAGTCAAGTCAAACAGGCTTTTATCGTCACAGTGAAAAAAACAACGTTCCTCCAGGACCCCCTAATGTGACCTCATATAAAAAAGCCCCTCCCCCAGCTTATGCTCAGCTCTGTTGTTCTCTGGTGAGATTGGTTCAGCAACAGCTCATTGACACTGAAACAGCGTGAAACGGAACAGGTTTGAGGTGCAAAAAATGCAATATCTGAAGAGGATTTCACCTGGATCATTAAAACACACACACACACACACACACACACACACACACACACACACACACACACACACACACACACACACACACTTCTGAGGAGCTTGGAAACCTGTGTTAACTTGCTAAAAAAAAGTTAAATATGGGTCCTTTACCACACAATTTTATTTAATTAATTATTTGATTAATATTTTATTAATATTAATTGTATTTTATTGAATTAATATTAACTGAATTATAAAGATCTTAAAAAATTTTTAAACTGATGCAATACAAAACTGTCTGGTAGATCACAATCTATTTTCATACAAAATGATTTCTGTTAGGATTACAGTCAGACTTTTACATGATATTTCATTCAAAACCCATTGTATTGTAAGAATTATTTTACTAAAAAAAAAAAAAGAACAACTCGTCACATGTCAAAAGTTCTTGTATAGGGAAGTCTAGTTAGGGTACTAAAGAAGTGTTGTGTGAAACCTAATAAACCCTTTCACGGACTTACAAAATGATCTGCAGTGTTGAGAGGCTATTTTGAGAAAGCATAACTGATAACCAGCAGAGTTCCAAGAAACAGTCTTGTAGCACCAAGCTTTCAGCATGTAGCGTCATGCCTTCTTAGAATATGCCTTCAGGGGGCACTTCTTTTAAAAAAACATGTTGTGAATGTATATATATATATTTAAAAAATG
The DNA here is from genome assembly GCA_011419295.1 of Clarias macrocephalus. NCBI lineage: Eukaryota > Metazoa > Chordata > Actinopteri > Siluriformes > Clariidae > Clarias > Clarias macrocephalus. Next base: position 4,015 of record JAAGKR010005619.1, read on the forward strand.
TTAACATTCTAAGTGACAAAAATGCTTTTAATAAATGAAACAGTGGAGTCAGGTATACATTGTGCAGTTTTATGAGTAAACATCTGGAGACTCTTTTGTCACACTTGCTTGTTTTTCTGGAAAGAACCTGATGATCTTTGTTAGGTCTTTTGTCTACAAAGTGGCTTATGTTATGCCTGTGGGCTGTTCAAGTCAAACCGGGACTTATAGAATTTCTGGTGAACGAAGGCGTAAAAGCGATTGACATTTACAGCTTCAAGCGCAGTGTGGTGATGAGAGTCTTAGTCTTAGTCGCAGTAAAACATTTGAATGGTGCAAAGAAGGCCGTACTTCCATGAATGACAATCTTGGCTGAGGAGGCTAGGAGCTCACTGCAGGCGTTCCCGAGTGTGGAATGTCTGATCCTTGAAAATCAACAGATAACTTGTCGCCAACTTGCAGAAGAGACGCATCTGTCTGTGTGAACTGTATGTACACTCGTTCAACAACACCACTCGCTCCAACATCACTCGCTCATTTCCACATCTGGTGTACTGAGAAAACCTTCTACCTTGATGTTATCCAAGCACTAGTGAAGCACTAAGATAGGTGTAGCAGGAGACTGTATAGAGAAATAAAGGGAGTTTTTACTCCCATAACTGTGTTCTGTCATTTTGCAAACCAATGTCTGCTTTGTTTTTGATGCTAGTTTCTCCTTCTTTACAATACCTCATCCATCTTTGCACATTGATCGTCAATGAAATCATCTCTGTAAACATGCGGTAGCGCAGTTGGACAGACAAGATTTTCAAACATAACTTTGTATAGAGGAAGAGTTGCTCTACCAACCTGTGCAATTTGAACATACAATGTCAGTTAATAAAATTGTGTTGATTTCAGTACAGCCCTCGTGTTGCATTACGTATAAAGAGTCATCTAGGAATGTTAAGTATTCATACAAAAGGATGAGCAGAGATTATGCGCCAATACTACAGCATCTATTTTATGATATTGCAAAAAATTGGTATTGAGGGTTTAAAACTAAAATGTTTAATCTGATAAATGTATTTGAATATTTACATCTGAGTAATCTCACACACCTGCAATCCCACGCGCCTTTCTTGTCATGACAGACGAGGATAGAGGAGTTCATATCCAAAAACTCTCTTACGGCTGCAGTGTATTTGCACTGCTCCGCTTTGTGCGGCTCCTCTATTGAAGAATGCAACACACACCATCTTGTTACACCTATTACCGCCCGACAGCATGACTGTTCCACCCCCTGCTGTGTGTGTGTGTCTGCGTGTAAGTGTGTGTCCATGTGCTTCTGTTTGCGGTTACGTGAACAAATAAAAGATTTTTGGCAAATTTTGGCAGTTGCAGAACTGATGCATGTGTATGTGTGAGAGTTCATGTGTTTAGGAGAAGGAAACGTCCGATCTTTAGTTGGTTATATAGAAATATTTTTACGATTAGACTTTTGGTTATTTCAGACGATGTTTGCGGGAAGAGTGTTGATTTGACTCATTGGAAATCCTCACACCTCTGTAATTACTACAGGAGGGAGGGATGGAGAGTGATGAAAACAAGAAAAGGAATGAGAGAAGGAGACAGGGGAAAAAGGAATGAGTCAAAGGGATTATCTGCTATTTGTTAGACCAAATATAGAAAAGCTGAAATTTAGCTTGTGGATGTCGGTTTTGATCTGCAGTGGAATGCACTGCCAAGTTTTCTCTCGCTTTTTCATTCTTTAGACAAAAACAGTTCGGTGCATAAATGCATAGATGCAGGGATGAATGGATGGATGGCAGATTTAATTCTGTTCTGTTATTTTCTTTAAACCAGTTTGGATACCACTTAGCAAGTGTTCTTTCTATCTATTCAGACTTACAAACTAGTTACAACTGGTCTACCAGTTTAAGCAACTCACCCTGTGCTGCAGCAGCTGTCCATATACTTTTGCCTCTGTAATATATGTTCAGTCACTCAGCTGTCGCCATGCCTCATACAGAAAAAAAATTGAATCAATCATCGTTATGTTCGCATTCCAATATCTTAACACAGATACACAATGATGGATCATTGTGTCATAATTGTTAACAGCTACACATGACAATGCAATGTCACTATACGCTACAGAGGCAAAAGTATTTGGACACCCGATCTTTACACCTACTATATGTGTGCTTATTGAACATCCAGCTTTAATCCCTATAAACATACATAATAATCTCCATTCTTCTGGAAAGGCTTTCCACTAGATTGTCAGAGTGTGGTTATATTCACTCAGCCACAAGAGAATCACTGCAGAGGTCTGGGATGCATGTGGTGTTCCAGTTCTTTCCTAAGGTGTTAGGTGAGGTTGAGGCCCAGGTCGTTGTGCTGGGTCTCTTAATTCCAGTGAATAAGAAATCATAATGCTGCAGTAATTGCACAAGTTTGTTAAAGTGCACTAGGCTCTCCATTTTACGCTATTTGGGATTCAACCCTGGAAGTTAGTTCGTGACCGATTAGAAAGCTTGAAATGACAGTATTAGTTAACGTTACCTGCACATTATTTTATGAAGTGTAAAGCACAGCGTATTCCATAGCGTTGTCTCATCATGATGTTCTTATGTTTGTTATAAAAACAAACTTCTGCAAATTTATATCCCTATTACCTTCTTCGTACATTTTTGCACACACTTGTTTCTCTTTTGAATAAGTCCCCCACAACATACTGCATATGAAAATAATCCGCAGAACAGAAGTTATGGGTTGCTAGTTTACTCTTAGCAACCAATAACAATGACAACCAATGCCAAAGCACGAGGTAATCTGGTAGGTCATGAAGAGATCATCGGTTAATCTTTCTGTTGTCTTTTTGTCTCTGAAATATAGCTCGAACGCAATTACGAACGAAAATACATAACAGCCTAGTAACCAGTTAATGGTGCTTCTGCTGCCCCCTGTGGTGACCTGATGTCATGGTAGTCACGTGACGTCTATGATCAGAGTGACGGTCAGGTGTGCACATACTTTTGACTATATAGTGTCGTCTTGTTTGGCACTAAGGTTACATGATGTGTCACGGCGTGCGCCTGTGATGGGCGTGCGCCCAAATCTATTATCGCCCCTCGCTCACTTCGTAGGCTCCCTACGTAGGAGGCACCCCTTCTGCAGGTGTGCGAAGAGACGGGGCCGCCTATGCAGGCCGGCTGGCATTGATTAACGTTAATAGGATCTCGGGCTTCCTCCGCATTATAAAAGCAAGGCGCGGTGTTTAGTCCAGGGTCCGAGAAGAGCGTAACGCGGTGGAGCTCGAGAGTGGCATGGGAGTGGGGAAATGGAACGTGCCCCAGAGACTTAAAAAGGACATTGGATTTCCGCCCTTTGATCTCCGCGCTGAGGATAGCGCAGGAAAGAGCTGCACGAGCTCACACGGCATCCTTCGCTCCCGTGTCGAGCCCGCCCTCGCGTCCTCGCCGCCAGAGAGGAAAAGGCCGCGAGGGGGATAGCGTTAAGGTCACCGATCCCAGCCGGGAAAGCCGCCCAGCCGAAGGACGTCCAAGTGAGACTCCCGCCTGAGGCCGCGCTCACAGAGAGCTGGGAGGGGCCAGGCCGGCCATCGACAGCGAGGAGGAACCGCCCAGGGAGCGTGCAGGAGCGCTGCCTCACGTGCTCCGTTCTCCCACTCCGCCCACCAGCGCCAGCCGCGTGCCCGCATGCCAGCTGGGCACTGCCTCGGACCCTGCACGTGCACACACCATTCCTTCCCTTTCTTTCCGTCCTCCCTCCTTTTACCCTTTCCTTCCCTTATTTATTCCTAATAAATTTATCCTTTTCCTCTAAGATCTCGCCTCGTGTCTGTGTTTTATGGTGCCGCCCGTGCAACTTTGGGTCGAACCCCTTACATTGGTGGAGAATGTGGGCACGGGGGCACCTGGCACGGACCGTGGGTTAAGTCCCAAACGAGGTTGAGGTCTTTTTCACAAGCAGGCAGTGCCGGCGGCAAGGGTGAGCTCGGAGCTGAGGGAGGGGCAGTGTCACGGCGTGCGCCTGTGATGGGCGTGCGCCCAAATCTATTATCGCCCCTCGCTCACTTCGTAGGCTCCCTACGTAGGCGGCACCCCTTCTGCAGGTGTGCGAAGAGACGGGGCCGCCTATGCGGGCCGGCTGGCAGTGATTAACGTTAATAGGATCTCGGGCTTGCTCCGCATTATAAAAGCAAGGCGCGGAGTTTAGTCCGGGGTCCGAGAAGAGCGTAACGCGGTAGAGCTCGAGAGTGGCATGGGAGTGGGGAAATGGAACGTGCCCCAGAGACTTAAAAAGGACATTGGATTTCCGCCCTTTGATCTCCGCGCTGAGGACAGCGCAGGAAAGAGCTGCACGAGCTCCCACAGCATCCTTCACTCCCTCGTCGAGCCCGCCTTCGCGTCCTCGCCGCCAGAGAGGAAAAGGCCGCGAGGGGGATAGCGTTAAGGTCACCGATCCCAGCCGGGAAAGCCGCCCAGCCGAAGGACGTCCAAGTGAGACTCCCGCCTGAGGCCGCGCCCACAGAGAGCTGGGAGGGGCCAGGCCGGCCATCGACAGCGAGGAGGAACCGCCCAGAGAGCGCTGCCTTGCGTGCTCCGTTCTGCCACTCCGCCCACCGCCGTCAGCCGCGTGCCCGCATGCCAGCTGGGCACTGCCTCGGACCCTGCACGTGCACACATCATTCCTTCCCTTTCTCTCCATCCTCCCTCCTTTTACCCTTTCCTTCCCCAATTTATTCCTAATAAATTACCCTTTTTCTATAAGATCTCGCCTCGTGTCTGTGTTTCATGGTGCCGCCCGTGCAACTTTGGGTCGAACCCGTTACAGATGTTACAGACTAGTCATCTTCTGCAAACTCAAAAACAAATAACATCACACACTCCTAATCTAATAAAATCACACACACACACACACACACACACACACACACACACACACACACACACACACACACACACACAGACACACACACAGACACACACACACACACACAAGATTCAGGAAACATGCTTGGTTTAAACTTTAACCTCGCTAACACTTCACCATCTCTGGCGCTGTCTGAAAAACATGCCTGATGTTTGACTATTTATTGAACCAAAACTTCACCAGACATCTAAAGAGTGTTTTTTTTGTGTGTGTGTGAGAGTGTGTGTGTGTAGCGTGAGATTGCCATTTGACTGACTGCCAGAACACACATTATCAACGTGGTATGCATGTGCGTGAGGTATAAGTTGCGGTAGAGACTGAAACCATGATCACAGCACCAAATCTGGAGCTGGAGCCAGGTGCCTGTCTGAGACTGACATGATGTTTCATGGAATGCCACACACACACACACACACACACACACACACACACACACACACACACACACACACACACACACACACACACACACACACACACGCACACACACACACTTAACCACAAAAATACCAGCTTCTCCTCTCACGCAACCCTTTTGTTTTGAGAGTCGGTGCATAAGCATAAAATGAATCTGACTGCTAGATACTGATTTGTGTGTTTGTGTGTGTGTGTTCATAATGCTCTAAATGCTCTTATTCCTAGTAGAGCCACTCAGTAACTATAAAAGTCAGTGTGAAAGACAGAAAGAAAAAGAAACAGTAAAAAGTGAAACTGTGTGTGTGTGTAATGGAACACAAAAGTACAAATTGGCCAAAGACATTTGACAGGAACAGAGTAATCATGGTCTGTAAGGACAATCAAAGCTTGTGTGTGTGTGTGTGTGTGTGTGTGTGTGTGTGTGTGTGTGTGTGTGTGTGTGTGTGTGTGTGTGAGAGAGAGAGAGAGAGAGAGTGAGAAGGAAATAAGTACTGTGCCATTAGAGGATGAGGGTGGATGAGGCGTAGCAGAAAGCACTAGAACACTGCTAATGAGAGCTGATGGGTAAAAGAGAGGTGAGCCTTCCCGCACTCACTCTACTTCTGCACTCACGTAAGCTGTGACGTGTGTGTGTGTGTGTGTGTGTGTGCAGGTGGTTGTGGGTGTAGCAGTTCACGGGAAACAATTCACAGCTATGTACGTTAATAACATCTGGACAGCAGCAGACTAGGATTTCAGTCAACTCATTTGACCATATTCCGTATTTGACCATATAGTATTTTCCGTAATAACAGTATTTAACATTTCACTTTATATTTTATATTTATTTTATATTTTGTCATTAGGCTCTCTGGGTCCTACAGTAACCTAAATAAGTGAAAAGGGTAAAATCTGAAGAATTATATAGAATAAATACAAAATAAATTTTCACTTTGCTCAAGGATGCAAAAAAACAAGGCAAAAAACCCCCTAATGAGACAAGATAGGAAAGATGATCCAGTCAGGTCTATAGGTAAGTTTTAATAATAATAACGGAATCAATAGAGTTTTTATTCACACGCTAAAATAATACTAATATTTATCACTAGCGTTACTACACGTCGTTGACGAGAAAAGAGTTTGTACAAATAGTTTAAAAATAAGCTGATCAGCTTTAATGTAATCAGTGATGATATTATTTCAGGTTGAAACCCATGTACAGTACAGACCAAAAGTTTGGACACACCTTCTCATTCAAAGAGGTTGAATTTGTATTATGGCAAGAAAAAAGCAGTAAAAGTAAAAAAAAACGAGTGGCCATCATTACTTTAAGAAATGAAAGTCAGTCAGTCCGAAAAATCGGGAAAACTTTGAAAGTGTCCCCAAGTGCAGTCACATAAACCATCAAGCGCTACAAAGAAACTGGCTCACATGCGGACCGCCCCAGGAAAGGGAGACCAAGAGTCACCTCTGCTGCGGAGGATAAGTTCATCCGAGTCACCAGCCTCAGAAGTTGCAGGTTAACAGCAGCTCAGATCAGAGAGCAGGTCAATGCCACACAGAGTTCTAGCAGCAGACACGTCTCTAGAACAACTGTTAAGAGGAGACTGTGTGAATCAGGCCTTCATGGTAGAATATCTGCTAGGAAACCACTGCTAAGGACAGGCAACAAGCAGAAGAGACTTGTTTGGGCTAAAGAACACAATAAAGAAAACTCTTTGAATGAGAAGGTGTGTCCAAACTTTTGGTCTGTACTGTACATGTCTGTCTGTCTTTCCTACAATAGAACTCTCTACTCAACTTATTAATACAAAGAAATAAAATTTTTGTAAGGTTGAGTATCTTACGCCTTGTTTACGCTAAGCTGTACTTCTTTTGTCGTCAGCCAAATAAAACTTCCGTAATTGGAGAGTGAATCACACATGGGAAATTGAAAAAGTAGATCGGATAAAGATTACGTTTTGCCTTAAAACGACTCCAGCGAGTTAAAATTCACTTATACCACTTCAGGGCTGTTATTCTAGCAGTGAAAATATTAAGTAATCATAGTACAAAACATTCAGCTTAGCTTTTCTAATTAATATCTGAGCTCTCAGTTCAGGTATTTTACACGCCCTCACCTCGGACTGATGCGGATATGTTTGCTCCAACGACCTGTGTTTTAACTTATAGTGGTGCTTCACATCACTGCTTTATATCAGCACCACGGTTTGGAACATATACTGTAAGAAACTGGTTTTAAACTTCTCACAGAAAGAATAAACATACATTAATTTGTCCATTCATCTTTGAAGGTTCAGGTTTATTGCCTTTGTTTTTGTGTCTTCCGCATACTCTGTGTATACACATTAAACAGATGGGTTGATTGGCTCTGTTGAATAATTCAGTTCAACTTTATTTCTATAGTGTTTTTAACAGTTGTCATTGTCGCGAAGCAGCTTTACACTATCAAAAAGATTATTTAAGTTTAGTAACATAGAACCATGCCCATCTCAAGGGAAAAAGTGCTATATTCTTCCCAAACAGCGCTAGATGCTGTGACGTAATCTGGCACATAACTGCTAAAAATATCTCTTTTACTCAACATTTTGATTATGGCATTTATGGCGCAGGTTTAACGTCAGGCAAATACAGAAGGACTGTAGGCAAAGTTTCATTAAATTCTGTCCAGACAGTTTTGCCTGATGCTGAGACAAAATCTGACTGGACAGACATACAGACAGACAGATACAGACAGAAATTTTTCTGAGACTGCTATCGGGTCCTCCAATGTACAAAACGTAAGGATTTCCATGTTGTACAAAAGAGCGAGCGGTGACCAATGCACAGACAAAACCTTTTTATATAGAATATGTAAGCTTGTCCCATTACTTAGAACTATTAATTTAATAATAATTACTAGTAATTTCTAAAAGCTTTACCTAAGATTTTTGTTTAACTCCTTGAATCAAAGCTGAAAGTCAGCATTTCCATCATGTCTCGATCGCTTACACTGAAATGTAATACTTAAAAAATAATAATTTGTTACGAGGTTAGGAACTTGTATTAAAAATAAAAGGCTAGCATTATTGAAGGGGTTACAACAACACTTTATGGGCAAATAAACCTAAAATTTTATTATTTATCACATATTATTATTAATCACAAATTATTTTCCTCACATATGCCAGTTTAGTACCTGGGGTCAAAGAGCAGGGTCAGCCAGGACACGGAGCCCCCTGAAGAAAACTATGTATCTTCATTCATTTATTCAAACACTTGCCTACATTCACTAGTTCATTCATTCATCCCCTATACCACTTATCTTGTACAAGGTCACGGGGGCCTGGAGCCAATCACAGGAGGCACAAGCGGGGTAAACCCTGAATAGACACACACAACGGGCAATTTGAGAACGCCAGTTATCTAATTTGCATGTCTTTGGACTGTGGGAGGAAACTGGAGCACGCAGAGGAAACCCACCAAGCACTGGCTAAACATGGAACCTTATGCACACAGACTAAAAGCGGAAATCAAACCCTCGACCCTGGAGGTGCAAGGTCATAATGCTAATTATGTAATTCGTAAATTTAGACGCGATATTCACTAGATAGCACATCAGAACTGAAACATACCCGTCATGTTTCCAAGTCAGACTCTAAAATGTTCAACTTCACACACATTAAAAACCCTGATGAGCTCCCTCTATTTCTAAATGATGAGCACCCTCTATTTCCAATGTAGAAAATACTTTTCAACAACTTTGAAGGCTACATGAGCTGTTCAGAAAATCAAAACACTTAACCGTAAAAGAATAACTGGGTAGTGATAGTGCCCAATAACAAGCTAGATTCAAGACAGGATGCAAGGTTGTTTGGCAGGAAACAAAGAACCAGAAAATGTGTCCTGTTTATTGCTAGAGCAAAAATAAATAAATAAATAAAATAAAATAAAATTGAAAATAATAATAATAAACTAAAATTATGTGAAATGTGGCTTATCTGAGGATGATTGCCAATACCATTTTAAAATATTAGAATACAAAATCAGTACATATTTCTAATGTTAAATTATAAAACTTCTTGACCTCTAGCCCGGAAAGCCTTGTATTAGGTTGATGTGTTAGCATTCTTTGTACACTTCACTCATATGAATCCAAACAAATCACTCGACCCATTGAGTTAACAAAGAGTACATTTGGTAATGTGCCGGGATATAAAGATAAACACTGAATTCCAGTTTGAGCTCCGAACAAATGAAATAAAAAAAACATCTGAACAAAAGCAAGAATGTCTAATCGGAAGTCATGCTTTCATCTAATATTTCTTAACACACCTAATTACACACAGCAAATTTTCAGACATCCTGGCTCACAGCAAAGGAGAGAGAGAGAGAGAGAGAGAGAGAGAGAGAGAGAGAGAAAGAGACTAAAATCTACAAATCATGCTGTTTGTACATATACACGAGTGCTCATTAAAGATACATATCCTGTATTACAGTGCTGCACGGAATGAGTAAAAATAAATTGCAATTATTCTAAGTCGATACCAAACCCAGTCCTTTCCATTTCCTTATTTTGTTTCCTCCTCAACATTCCTGGGGTATTAAACTGACTCCACAGCCCATATTCAGGAAGTCCCAGAAATATCACTGGCTTTCATGAATGAATGCACGAGGAGAAGTCTGCTATTCCCGTGCCTCGTGCTAACCTTAAAAGACTGTAAAATCTATGCCAGTTAAAGCCTATAAATCACGTGGCGTATGTTTTTTCTAATCAGCCACATCGCCCAAGCTTGTTACAAGCTCAGCTTAGCCCAGCCGGGAAGTTACTTCTGTGGTAAATCCTCAACACTATATAAAGCACCTTATTCCCATAACATTCCCCAAAATACCTGCCTGACTGCCAGTGACATTCCACAGTCCTGGAAAGATTCTGACATCATTCAGTCTGTCAAAACATGGGGTAGTCTTCAACACCTGCAAATATTTTTCCGACCTGCTGGCGCAAACACTGCATTCTTGGAGATACAAACAATACTGCAACATTCACACGCCACCCCAACTCCTGGTCCTCTGTTACATTCATGCACCATTTTTTTTTTACTGCTATTTTATTTTGAGGACCAGTAAAGTAGTTACGATATAAGCTGGCCACGATATAAACTATCTAAACAAAACTTTGGCATAGTCTGCAACCTTGATGCATCTGATGATGTCATGCCCATCTATGGTCCAGAAGTCAGGACTGAACGTTAGAAGTTTGAATCCCAGTGATGGGAAGCAAGGAGCAAAACTGGGAGTTTTCCAATTTAATCGGTTACGCAGTTTAATTAACCTTTGGTTGGTCAATTCCGTTAATTGAATCAATTTTCAATTTAAAATTGATTCACGCCTCCAAGTGGCGCAGTGGTAAACGGTCCCTAACGGTGCGTGAGCGAGCAGTGCGAAAAGATGCGGTCGGTTGGCGTCACGTGGTTCGGGGGAAAACATGTGATAGTCTTCGGCCCTCCTGACAGAGTGGTAGTAATAGCCTTAAAAAATTTTTTTTTAAATATATAATTATCTATAAATGTCAAATGGTATAAAATTGACGAATTCCTTAAAAATATAGCACAGCATTTGCAGAAAATACAAACTGCTTACATCTTCTACAAATACTTGCATTTTGTGAGAGCATCGTTCTTCTTCTTTTGGGTTTATAGGCAGTTTATGCAATACTACCACCTACTGGACTGGAGCATAGAGCAGAAGACTGACCAGGGTAAAAAAAAAAAAAAAAAAAAAAAAAAGGTTATTGCTTTGTAGGAGACATGTCATTTAAACAATCAAGAACACAGGTTACATAACATTACAGTGTTCATTAGGCACGTTTAGTAGTTTTTAATACCATAAGAAATATCGCGGCTTAAAAAAAATCCTAAGGCACACAATCCAAACGCTCAAAAACAGGATTCACGCCCTCTAGTGGCGCTGCAGTAACGAGCTTCATTTGGAGAATGGCGATGCTGTATCCTCCCGCAGGCTAATGGTGTGTGAACGAGCAGTTCAAAATTGAACAATTGGCATCAATAATTTGGGGAGACATAAGATGAGTAATAGATCAAGATGGTTTCTGGAATTTCTGTCTGTTTGTGCATGCACCATGTAAAAACTACTGAACAGATTTTAATGGGGTACACCTTCACATGTTTATTTGGCTGAGCTTGAGGTAACATGTAGGCCTGTTTAGTTGAAATCGGAGAACTGGAATGGAAGATGTACTAATTTGAAATTTAAACGGAAAACGCCATATATATTTATATTATATTTATTATAGTGTAATATATTTTACAGTGTAATAAAATATATATTAAAATAATAAAATATAATTTTATAGTGTAATGCATTTTTTTAAATGCGCTTATAAGTGTGCAAATAAATTCCATGCAAACAAAGTTGCTGGTAAATCTAGTAACAAAATATAAAAAACATTTTTTTTCACCTGGTGAAACTGCAAACTGGTGGAAGGACAGTGTTTTCTGGTTAGTATCGTATGACAAGAGAGTTTACTCATCATCAGGAATTCCAAATTAGAGGAAATAAAGGAATATAGCATCCATAAAGGCCCAGTACATCCAGTACACATTTTATTTGTTGTTAATAGTGGCACTGTATTTTTACAAAGAGACAGTGGAAAGTCCCCAGGAACGTACAAAATATTAAACTTGTCCTCGAATATCTTATCAAGTTGCAGTAATTGTTAATGAAATTGATTAGCTTGAAAGATTCATGACACTTGAATGAGTAGTGTGACTGTAATGTTGTTCTTTTTACCTGGTTTAAATGGCACTTAACTTGTAAACATTGTATAGACCCTGAAAGTAAATGTGTCCCAGTACTCGCAGAAATTAATGGTTTCTCTGCATGACCCTTGTGTGTGCAGTTTTCATTACATAATTTGATATTGAATGATGTCATATGCGCATTTACACAAATCCAAATAATGTTTTTTTTTTAAGTTTTCCACAATTTTTTCACACCTATTAATTGCTAAATTTATTGCATTTTTTATAAATGCTATATTATTAAAGTTTAAAATTATAAGTCACAAACATGCTGCCTTACTCATGATATTTTACTGAATGAAAGTGTGTGTCAGTGTAGTTTTATATTTTACACCTGGATGAAGACCAGATGTGCCCATAAGGATACAAATGACAGGAAGCAGCCAGGAATTACCGGGAAGAAATCAGTTAGCAAATTAAGATCAAAAGACTTAAGGTCATGTGATTGCAATTGAAAGCAAAAGTGTGTTTCCTTTTCTTTTTATGTACATATTTTTACCCAAAATCCAACATCTAAAGACCTAATCTGTCTGTAAAGCGTAAAATGAAATGAGCCTTGGAGCTTGAACAGACTCAGAAAAAAAAAAAAAACTTTTTTCAGGACTTAATTCAGCATAAATAAATGAGGTGAGGCAAAGAAAAAAAGGAGGGAGGGAGAGAGGAAAAAAAAGTCAGAGAAGGATCAGAAAATTACCGACTCGATTATAGTCATCATAATTAGTACACCTATAAACTAGAAGCCCATCAGATGACAATAAAATATGCAAAAATATAGACATCCATAAACTGCGATATTTCATAATTAAGCTGTAACACTTTCCTTGCATGGAGCTCTAGATACTGAATCACAGTGAAACATATGAAAATCGACAGATAACCTGAGGCCAACTTGCGTAAGAGACTCATCTGTCTGCACAATCAAAAGTCCTGGTTTGACTTGAACTCCCCTCGTCTTTTAATACTCTTTATATTCTATTTTGTTGTATAGAAGTTAGAACTGCAGGTTAAAATGTACAACAGCCTCACACCGATTTGTGACGTTTCATAAACATCCACACTCGCACACACACACACACACACACACACACACACACACACACACACACAGACACACAGACACACACACACACACACTATGGTACCATTCATTAAAAATGAAAAGAAAACAAATTAATATTAATTATATGGCACATCAGAGTCACAACATCCCTGACTGCTTGGGTATAAGTCAAACTGTACAATATTAAACACACTGACGGCTCTGTCTCTATTTAAAACTTTGTGTTATTGTATCGATGGTTGTCATGAACTCTTTCTCAAATCAAACCACTCTGATTTAGTCTAGAACAGAGATGGAAGGTAAATAAGTACATTTACTTCTTTAGTGTAATTAAGGAACTACTGTATTTCACATATCTGTACATCACTTGAATAGTTTTATTAGTGCATTTGCATTCATCATGTAGCAGGTGTTTGAAATGAATATATTTTAAGGTGTGTACTTTTCAATTTCTTCTGAATTTGAAGTATAAATGGGAGAAATCTACTTTAACTTTTTTTAGTACCTCTACTTTTACTTAAGTAGTTCTTCACCCACCACTGGTCCAAAAAAAAATCTAAAGAACGTAATGTACACAATACAGAGCTTTGTGGAGGATTTTAAAATTCAAATAGATATAGATATTCAAAAAAGAGTAGATATGCTGGAGGTAGACAGACAAGGAAATGTGTGAGTTTTTTTGCTGGACTAGTACTGCATTTCATTAGCTTTGGACTTGAACTGCGCACTTAGAAAAGAAAATGGAATCTAATATAATCTAATCCAATGGAATCTAACCTACAGTAGCCTAACATCCACCCTATTTAAACATGGCATGTCCTAATGTGACTCCTAGAAACAAATCCATTTTTGATATATCTAGTAATAATTACGAAAACAACTCAGTGAAACAAAATGAGTCCCTCTTGTAACCCTCACTTTACTCTGGTCCGGTTTTTGATGGGCCCAGAATCGAGCCAGGGGTCACTCCAGTGGTCATAAGTTAAGAATACACCTTGGATTGGACAATGTGCACCATGCACACACTTTCGTACCCAGGGTCAATTTAATTTATCCAGTGCACCAGTGCATCTGCTGCATTGTTTTTGGAAACTGGATAACTCAGAAGAAACCCCGCACCAAAACAGGGAAAAAACACATACATAGAGAGTAACCCAAGCTCAGGATCGAATCCGAGATCCGAAATCATGCGTGCACTTCCCCGACCTTGTTAGGGCCCAAGCACTATAATGTATAATGTGCACCGCAGGACCCTCTTGTTTTTCTAAGGCTTTTTAGGGCCCAAGCACTATATGGTGCGCAGGACCCTCTTGTTTTCCTAAGGATTTTTTTCCACCCTTTTGGACTTTTCGGGCGTCTTAACATGCTCAAAAACTCATGAAACTTGGCATACAGGTTGGAATCTGCTGCCATTAGGATGCCTGTGAGTTGTGTGGCCCGGGGCCCCCAGGGGCCCTCACAAGAGATTTTGCTACCTAGCTCATACACACTTTAAAGTAACCACACAAAACTCGGTAGACATTTAGAGCTCATTGAGCTCTTTCTCACCTGCATGTCGTGGGCTCAACTCAACAGGTGGCCGGTTATTTTAGGTCAATTTTTGGGTCAAAACGCACCCGATGGATTTTGATATACTCCTCCTAGGGAATTTATACAATCGCCACCAAACCGGGCCAAAGAGATCTAAAGACATTGAGGATGCAAAATAATGTCTTAAACTTACACCAAAATTTTTTAATAACTTTCTGTGTGGCATTATATTGAGTGACGCCTTCAGTGACATCACGTTCAGTGACATCACATTCAGGAACATCATAGTGTGATGCTTATTTTCCAGCATCTGCGGCCTGTACACACATAAACATCACAAATGTTAACACACAGACACACACACACTTCTCTCACGACGCACAGACACACACACACACACACACACACACACTAACGCTATATAGCACTGTATAGTGTGTGATGGGTGCAGGTTGTGCGGTGCAACCAAGTGACGATGGCTTTTTCGAGGTCTTAACACACTTAAATAACACACAGGTTGTGCGGTGCGCCCTGGGTGGTGGTGGCACAGGGTGCTTGGGCCCGTCATCATTGCTTGCAACTATATTAATTTTCTTGTTTTCTCATCTCGAGATACTTTTCCTTTACTATTCAAGCAATCCCAACAGGAGAAAGTTTTGAGATTTTTTTAAACAATATTTCTGGGTAGAAGTGTACACTTACTGTAAAGCGGAGTAGAGGCTCTGGGGAAGTGCTGGAGAGAACAGCAGTGATTTTAATCCAAGCTAATCAGCCTTGATGCCACAATTGCTCCAACTCACGCTAGCCAACTGTTTGCGTGTGCTGCTGTAGTAATGTAGTCCAGATTTCAGTATGTTACTTTGAGGAATGTAAGGATTTGGAAAGCTCAGTGGTGAAGATGCATCACTGTAAACACTTCGCAAAGTTAGCTCTACTCCTGCAAGCCTTCACTCATACAAGCTCACCTGACAACCTCAAGGAGATTACATATACTCAACCTGATCAGCAAAATGTTTTTCTGATGTGTTATTTAACTTCTGCTGTTATTGCTGCCTTCAGTTACGCAACATACAACTTGCATTTGGTCTGATTACGTGCGTCTCTTTTGAAACCGTGTGCCTCTGACGGGGTTGTTTACAGGGCATCAGTACAGCCAGAAAGCATGCTTCATGTTTCTACAAAGCCACATTGATGTGAGTACGCATTCTCTCTCTGAAATAAGAGAATTTGAAAGAGAATATTTTAAGAAATAATTACTGCATCACTCTGTGTTTACAATTTAACAGCTCTTTAAACTTTCAGTGCTTTTGGGTACACACCATGCTGCCAGACACCAGCTTATATAATTATAATGTATAATATATTTACTGTTTCTTGTATTTTTAATATAGTCATGAGAAATAGTTCTTCAGGCTTCCTGAAGGGCTTTTTGTCTCTCATTTCTCAGAGGAATGCTTTTAGTTTGGTAAGCCACACAGTGACCTACAGTATGAATCATTCAAGCAAAAAATCATCTAACTTATGACATGAACAAGTGAGAAACAGGTACAGATGATGACAGATGATCAGGCCGGTGATTATTATACTGGTGATGCTGAATGTTGAGTGGTTGGAACAAAAGAGACGGGAGGTTGCTAGGGTTGTTACATAAACAACCAATTTTCTATCTATCTATCTATCTATCTATCATTTGTAATTGTAGTTACAGTTCCTTTTCTAAGCAAATTGTCCAGATCAACTACACCATCGGGGGTATGATTCTATAGCCACCACTAGGGAGTCGTATAACACGAATATACAGTATTGATTATTGCATCTTTGGGACACTTGTGGTTTTTCAGCTCCTGTCATTAGGAGTTGCCACTGTATATCATCTGATCTGCACAGATTGGGCGCTGACTGGGACCCGGGGCGTTAGTCTTTCGCATAACAGATGGGAAACCCACCACTGATCGTATTTCTTTGAGACAGTGATTGTATAAAATGACACTGATTGTATAAAATGGCACAATTTTGTTACCCAAACAAGTTATTACCCCAGGAAATATCTAACAGCAGCCTAACACTGTTGTTCTCACCTCCGGTCCTGGAGAACCACCTGCCCTGTACATTTTAGTGTCCTCCCTGTGCTATATCACACCCACGTCTATGCAGAAAAGCCTATTAATTAGCTGATTAGTTATATCCAGAGCTCTGGGAGCTGAGAGAACACTAAAATGTCTGCAGGTGTTCCTTCAGGACTGCAGTCAAGGCAAGTCAAGTTAAGTAGGCTTTTATTGTCACTTCTACCATATACAGATCAGTACACAGTGAAATGAAACAACGTTCCTCCAGGACCAAGGTGCTACATACAACATAAATTAACAACATAAATGAACAGAAACTACTTAGCTAACTAAGAAACCTAATTTGCCGGCTAGCTGGGACGAGACAGATTGACATTTTAAGTTAACAGATAACTCTCTTTCTCTATTTTTTTTGTATAAACTATTTTTTATACAAAAGAGACAAGATAAAGCAAGCATGTATCTCCTCACACTACCCTGCAGTTCTCCGCAGAGTTAGCTCCTAGCATCTAAGTCACACGACTCTTATTATTTCTGTAGCCCTCAGATATAAAGTGTGTGTGTGTGTGTGTGTGTGTGTGTGTGTGTGTGTGTGTGTGTGTGTGAGAAAAAGATAAACAAGACAAAAAACAAGATAAACCAGTTGTGAGAAATTCAGCTTCTGATTGATGATAAAATGTGAGTCTGCTGCCCCCTCCAGGAAATTTTCCAAAATTCACAATCAGCATGCCACACACACACACACACACACACACACACACTTCTGAGAAATTATAAAATGTTGATAAAGCATTAACCTTCTGAGACTATCACACCAATGATGTGTGTGTTTTAATTACTTCTCATTGTTTTGTTTGGTTCGTTCGCATATAATCATTATTGAAATCGTTCACTGTGATCAAAAAGGAACAAGATCGGCAAAACCTCCTCATATGAGGATCTTACAAGAATACTTGTGAGAAGTGTACCTGGGATGATATGTAATGTCATCATACAGTAGGAAGACAATGGTGTCCCATGTGTTTCTGGTATGGACCGGATCAACGACTGCGATGGTTTAATTTCTATGAAAATCACTTGTTAATGGTTGTGCACATTTACATAACTTGCTTTGCATTATCAACAAACCATTGCAAAAGATGAAGGAGGAAAAAAAAAATCCTAAAAGTGAGCTTAAAAGAAATGAAAAATCAGCACTGCCCCCTGGCAGAAGCTTTTGGAACCGCATGCTTGGGCAGATTTGTGTATTTAAAGGATGTGGATTTGGATACACACTGCCAATTAAGGATACAAAGTGTAAATATGTCTATGAGATATTGATTTAATTTAAGAGCTATTCATTCCTCCAAAATTACATTCTTTAAATTTTTTATTTTCTTAGCCTGCCGGATAAAATGCCACATTAGACAGGGTTTGTGTTCATAGAAAAACGTCATTAGATATGGGATGAGCCATGAAGTAAAGTAACCATGTCATTAGTCTAAGCAGTTTTTAAAAGCATCTTTTATAAGTGAAAAATGTGTGTGTGTGTGTGTGTGAGAGAGAGAGAGAGAGAGAGAGAGAGAGAGAGAGTAAGACAGCTCTTAAAACCACAGCTGGACTTACTATTACAATGAAATAAAAATATGATGCGCAATAACAACATCTATGTCACCTCCCCTCTCTCTCTCTCACACACAAACACATAGACACGCGCGCACACACGTGCGGGCGCGATATCATGATATAGACCCCTCTTTCATCCCACTAATACAGTCCTGTGATGACAAATGAGCTGAAATTCCTGTCTGCGCACATGTATTTTTATAGTTTGACTTCATAGAAAGGGGTCTCTGTTCTGTGTTTGCTTTTGTTGAGAAGACCGCTGTGTTACGGTCAGCGTCAAAAACAGATGTGGTCGTGCATACACACACCATACATGCATGCAAATATACACACACACGAACATCAATGACAGATTTAAATTATGAAATCCTTAACTGAAAAAAACACTATGTTATTATAAATGATGAATGCGTAATGTGTAAATGCGACTCTTATTACATACATAACGTTATTACATTCAACCTGAAACCAACTGACAAAATATAGATCACATACTCACTACCAAATGGAAATACGGGAAAAAAACACACATCTTAAGCTTTTTAAACACGAGAATTAAATCCAGCTGTACAAGCATGCCAGATCTTATTTCTTCTGTTATTCCTTTTCTTTTGATTCACATTCAATCGCTGTGTTCTATACATGAATCGATAAAATGTTAAAAATGTAACAGATAAAAATGTGCGATTGTTTGTTTTGCATAATACTTCTCCATAGCTCATACTGCTGTTAACTTGTACACCATAAGAGGGCAGTTCAGGTGATGTGCGGTATTGCATACTGTATTTTTAGTTGCATTGATTTTGAACAAAGAATTTAACATCCTCGTTGCTTTTTTATTTTATTTTTTAAAATATTTTTTTAAGTGTGTTAAAGTAAGCGAGCCAGTCCAAAAGTCTGAGATCAGTAATGCTCAATATACTTTTATTGGCATTCTTATCCATGTAACATAAAGGTTTCCATTACAAGAATCTGAGAATTATTCGCAGGAATTTCTTAGTTTATTAGTATTCATTTTGATTTCTTACGTGATCGTGTGTGATTTTTATAAAATACAAATAACAAATTTTTATAAAACCTAATGATGATATATTTTAGATCAAATTCAGTAATATTCACTGATTATAAGCTTCTGTTGGAGAAATTAGCGATAATGAGATTCTCACATTACCACACTGACTTATGTTGGAATAGGAATCTAGAATTAGTGAAACAAATGAATGAAATTTTTTGAGGAAGGGGGGGTTTTGGGTGTAACCCATCAATAATCAAAACCAGCCAGGAAAACACTAACAAAAAATTATATCATGTACATCATGATGATTTAAAATGACTAACTGTTATAAAACATGTTTAAGTGGTTGGGT
Source organism: Clarias macrocephalus (assembly GCA_011419295.1). NCBI lineage: Eukaryota > Metazoa > Chordata > Actinopteri > Siluriformes > Clariidae > Clarias > Clarias macrocephalus. The sequence goes on from JAAGKR010005619.1 coordinate 23,762, forward strand.
TTTTATGTAACTATCAAGAAAAAACAACATCTCTCCCATTGTCGCGTGTAAGACTTGGTTGCGTTCAACCCATTGTCTGCATCTTCTCATGCATGCAGCAATAACTGTAGGCATCAGCAACAGCAAACGCATACTGAAAAGGCAGGTGATGTCCTTGGACACCTCCTACTTTCATGGAGATCACACGCACCTAGTCTGAACCCAAAGTGCAACACATTTGTATAATTAATATTCAAGCTCTTGTGCATCTGTATAATAATACTTCTGGGTTGCATACTTTTGTTTATCTCATGTCCGGTTTGTGTATATTTAATTTTTATTTTATTTATTACTTAATTTTACTGCTTCTTATATTTTATTACTTTCTTTGCTCTTGGGGCAGTCTCTGGCCCAAGAATTTCCTGTGGGATTAATAAAGTTTTATCTTATCTTGTTTCCATTTTTATTTAAGCCATTTGGCAGACGCCTTCATCCAGTGCGACTTACATTGTTATCTCATTAAACATCTGAGCAGCTGAAGGTTAAGGGCCTTGCTCAAGAGCCCAACAATGGCAACCTGGGGGTGCTGGGGTTTGAACCCGGGACCTTCCGTCAGTAATCCTACACTTTAACCACTGAGATGCCCCTGCTATGTTTTTTAACAATTCCAAAAATGTTCTTTCTAATTTTATATAATAAAAAATCCAAGATTTCCTGTGTGGTCTCAGACTTTTGGACCCCACCGTCCTGCACAATTTAGTCTCCTGAATGCCTGCAATCTCAGTCATCGTCTGTTGGCTTGGATTCAATAAAAACAAATGTTCATGAAGGTGTTTCTGCTTTTGACATGCTATGCTATATTCTTAAAAATAACCATTAATCAATATTTGTATCAATTAATGTATTGTATGCTGTTTAAAATAAATATTGACTCCAGCTATTTTATGTTTTGCACCCAGGAGACATGGCTTACATCAGGCAAAACTGAGTGTCTATCGTATTTTCATACTAAACTGTGTCATTTATACTTAACCTTATTCTACAGGTCTGTTTTTTCTACAAAGCTGTCACATAAAAGCCTGAACTTTTCCAGATTTGTGTCTTTTTAAAAAATTTCTCAATCCCCTGCAGAGGGCACTATGGCTCTACCTGTGTAATATTCTGTCTTCCCGCTACACAAACACAAACTAATCACTTATTCACACACTTACTCACAAAGTTAACACAGAAGTTAAACTTGCCTCCTGTGATTAATTACCCTCAGGGACTTCATCATCATTCGACATCATCTAACTTCACTCTCTTAGAGATAAAAAGAAAAGTACACAAAGAAAAGAAAGAAATACGCATGCACGCAGGATTTTTGCAACTCAGATGTTCTCGAGTCTCTAGACGCATGCTGAGGAAGCCGAGTCCCTCTGGTCCTCCTTCTCCGTTTCCTCTCTCAAACTCCTTGCCTAAAACCTCGTTTGTCCCAGCGTGGTTCCTTGTTCTCCTCCCTGCGCAGCTCAGGAACAGAGAACACGGCCAATTCTCACAGCTTGCACAATGCAGGATTTTTTAAAAGCAAACATCGAGAGACTGATGATGCCAGAAAGCCATCTGTGGTGTTGGGAAACTCTAGCTAGAGGTTTAGGCAGTGATTTAAAAGCACAACATATGATTTCCAGGGTGTTGTTAATTAAATGTTAATAATAATCACTAGTCTTGGATCAGGCTGTACAGGAAATGTTTCGAAATGACTAAACAGGAAAGGAACAAACATGTTTATTGCATTCACTCTTACTGTACTGTTTCTCTGCTCTGGAAACAACTTGAAAACTTAAAAAGGCCCTCATAACTAACTAAATGGATCAATGATGATGATGGTCAAACCCACTGATCAAGTATTCACAGCTTCTTTAGTCCATTGTCTAAGAATAATATAATCCTGCGGCAAAATGATGTCTTTCCAGGTAAGTCGTCTGGTTACAGCACCGATTAAACGCCCTATTTGACATTATCACTTTAATGAAATAAAACTTTAAAAAATAAAATCTTTTAAAAAGCGGTCCAAAAAAACTGTTTTTAGTCAACACATTCAAAAGCAACCTTACAGTCATTATTACAGTCTTTTAGTTTTATTTTCACACCCAGGGAAAAAAAAAAGAAACGTTGTGCAGAACACTAGCTGATAAAAACATGCATGCATCGACTGCAAAGAGGAAGAAAGTCAATCCTGAATCGACCCAAACACAGCAAGCAATTCAAACCTGCCGTGTATTTCAGGTTTGCCAGAGACAGGTTTTTTTTTCTTTTTTTTTTTTCCCCCAAATCAGATTGCTGCTGAAATAATGTGCTCTGCTGATTTGAATCGATTAAGAAATAATAAAAAAAAGAAAATAAACAGTGGGTATGATACAAGAAAAGTTTAAAAAATTGAGTTAATGCTGTCATAACCATAATTATTTAGTAATATAATAATAAGATGGTGGTGACTGGTAATCTGTACATACATATACAGTAAAGTGAAATTCAATGTTTTCATTACATTCTGAAAGTTTAGCCATTTTTGTTCAGAACTGAGCACCCTGGCTTCAGCAAGTAAAAGTCCTGACACATATTTATTCCATGAACTAAACCAGCTCAATTGTAATTAGCTCAACTCTTCAGCTAGATAGACAAGAACTAATTAGTGACATCTGTGCACAGCGATAATACTTGCATTATGTTGTACCTCTACCTCTCTCCTTTACTAACTGTTCAAAAGTGATCATCAAGAAGTTCACCAGAGATTGCTACTCATCACAGTTCAGTAGTAATCTAACAAAATGCTAAAGCATGCTCAAAATGTGAAATGTTGTCACTGACTACAAAACATTGTGGCAGTTAATAAGTCATTCTAGGTTTGATTGTAGAGGTTCATCACTCTTCATAACGAACTGCAAAAATATACCAAATTCCTCATTAAGCTTAGATGTGGAAAGCTTTGTGCAGTCTTTAGTGTCGTACTTAAAACCACATAAACCGAGACCAAAACAAGAGCAGAGTGCATTAAGGAGCTGAGACTGAAGTCAAGACTGAGACAAAGAGCAGTAAATGGTCTCCACGTTATGAGATGAGATGAGAACTCCAACCAGAAGCAGGGAATCACGGTGGATCCACAGGTCCAGACAGCAGGAGGGTCAGTACACTGGGATCTCAGGTAAGAGATTTGTGTAAACATGAACTGACCGTTTTGTGCCTGTTTAAAAATTTATATATAATCTAGCACTATATGAGTATTGCTACAAAAGCTACCTTACAAAAGTAAGGTGTTCTTTTGCATAATTAAGTGATCTTCAAGGTACATCAGACCATGAATTTCCCACTGCGTCCTAAAAATATTGAAGAATGAAATAGGAAAGGAGTCAAAATGGAAAGATGTTCATTTACTGCCTAGTGCAGTGAGAACTCCACTGACAGAGCAACAACGCTGTGACGTCCCAGTGACAACTCAGTCTAATCGCAATTCAGTCTTTCACGTCTGTGCCATGCTTGTAGTACGTCAATTAAGTCCCTAAGGAGGTGTTAGTTACTCCGTTAGCTGGTCAATGCCGTCATTACTACGTCTTTAAGTTCTTCCGGACCGCGTCCTCCTAAACATGTCAAAAAAAAGCGTGGCATCTCCATATCAAGGGAGACAATACTACACTATGTCCCTACTGGTTTCTACTGTGTTCCTGCCAAGGTGTTCAAGTTCCTACTGCATTCACAGAACTTTTTGAGGATGTTGTGGGAGAATGGCTCACTGTGATTGAGGTGTAAGGAAAAATATAGCCACCTCACTCCTTGAGAAAAGTGTGAAAGGAAACCAAAAGCGGGAAAACTGACATAAATAAAACATTAAAAGTATGGAATCTAGATTGAGAATCCAACTGTACTGTACATAAGTTTGTATCCATCGTGCAACCCTGGTCAAGTGTGTAGATTGTCCTATAATAATAATAATAATAATAATAATAAATGTGGCAATAGCTCTTAAAACATATTAAATACAAAATGAGAAAGAAAGAAAAAACAAAAGAATAAGCAAGAGAATGAATGAATAAGAAAAGGAAGTAACAGTATTAGATGTAGTAGCAGTGCTAATCATGTACTAATTAATCAACGTGAGCACTGAAGCGTGTGTGCATGCATGCGTGCACGTGCATGTGTGTAATTTGATAGTGGGCTGAACTACTCGGGCTGCATAATGAAACAAAAAGCACACTGAATGATTATCATCAAAGTGGGGGCTTTGCTTCTTGCCTGTGTGTGTGTGTGTGTGTGTGTGTGTGTGTGTGTGTGTGTGTGTGTGTGTGTGTGTGTGTGCTTGTTGCTTTATTAAGGTTTTCTGGGTGGAACAGGCTCCAGTGTAGGTCACATCAATTGAAAATCAGAATCCTAATATGTTTCTCTGCTCGACCGGAGAACAACTGAAACACCACACTGTGTCGATTCTACTGAATTCATTTCAACCATACTTCTTTCCAAATCATCTCAATAACAGGAACACAACACGAGTTGTTAAAGGTCAGGTGCTCACAGAAAACTACACCTGAGTAAAAATAACAGGAAATCTCTAATCCATAATGCAGAGGGGGAAAAAAAAAAGGTTTCCATCTAGATGTATGAGTATTTTCTTATAGGTAACAAAACAATCGTATGCATGAGTAGAATAATCTATACGTCTGGCTGTCGAGAGAAACAAATTGCATTCCAACAAAAACGACTTCAAAATGAGGAACAACCTCAGCTGTTTTCTTTTCCTCGTCAGGGAGAACGCAGCCAGCGTTCAGGCTTCTCTGAGTGATCCGAGCAGAAGAGCTTACCAGTAAGAAATAGACAGAATACACACGGTTCAGTTAGAGACTGAAGAAATTATGTAAGCTATTTTATCAAGCATATCAATAGCAGACATAATGGTAGCCTCCTTTTGTCAGCCCTTTATTTCTGCTCATAAACGTTTAGCTTGGACTGATCTGGAAGATTCAAAACATCTTCAAAAACAACTCCTGTATCTGTACAAACAACTGTACATACGGTTTAAAATCCTGGGACCACACAGACTGTGACTTTCAGGAAAGAGGCACAAATGAACTTCCAGAGAAGAGTGAACTTTGCTCGAAAACAACAAATCAGGATCAGGTACCAAAGCAGTGTTCTCTGGAACACAAATGGAAGTGTTTGTAAAGGTTAATGATCCTGGTTGTGCATGGAGGTAATAGAGAGGGGCATGTAAAGAGGAATCATCTTAAAAGACTGAAGCAACACTTCATGATGCCAAGTTCCAATTTGGTGACGAGTGTGTTTTTCAGCAGGACAATGATCCAAAACTAAAGTTGTTCTAGCTGAAATCCAACTTCCCAGCCCTTTGTTGAAATTTTTTTTTTTTCTGGCCAAGCAGAACACAGGACACAAGAGACTTTTCTCAAACGACGCCCAGGAGACGAGCCAGAGGAAGTGCAATGCAAATTATTTACGAAACATCATACATCATTTACAAACTTTTTAAATTTCTAGATTTTTAAAATGTATTTTAAGCTTAAATTTTTATTCTACATGGAGCGTTTAAGTCAAACAAGCCTCAAAATTAAGTCAAATTTCTCGGTGCAAGAAGGTGCAAAACTGATTAAAGACACATTATGGTGAAGAGCCTCTTAGCCTAAACTATTAAACACTAAGCCTTAAACTATTAATTTCAACAAGACTAATTTAGTGTGTTTGAATGGCCGGCCAACTAGCCTGACCTGAACCCCATAAAGTTAAAGGAACATCCTGTAGAAGGGAAAAGATTGCAGGGTTATAAATAAAATCTCTGCTTAACACTAATTGAAAAAGATGCACTGTCACTGTGATCTCTATTAATATAATATATATTATTCATAATATTGGGGGGGGGGGGCAGAGAATCTATGGAATATTGTCAAGAGGAAGATGAGAAAACACCTGACCCAACAATACAGATGAGCCGAAGGCTGCTATTAAAGCGACCTGGGCTTTGGTAACACCTCAGCAGTGCCACAGGTCGATCGCCTCTGTGTCGAGCCCTATGATACAGTAATTCCTGCTAAAGAAACCCTGACCAAGGTGCATAAATTAATATTTTTCATGAATTTCTGCATTGTAAATTCTTTTCTGATTGATCTTAAGAAATATTCTAATATTTTGAGATACTGGATTTCTGATCCATAAAAATACCACTTATTCTTATACACAATAAAAGTTATTTTTATATAACTACAGGACTTACAATTTAGTATTGAGCTCACTAATAAACAACACAAAACAAATGTGGTAAATGTGGTTACTTAAAAAATAAAGTTGTACTCCAAGGAAATATTCTACTCCGAATACAAAAAAAAAAACTCCGACCAAAAAGTTAAGCTGAGAAAGCATTTTTGCTTTTAGTTTCTGAGAGAAAAAAGAAAAACATAAATTACAACCACATGGAAAGCAGAAACACTCTGAAGCACACACTTTTGTCCTCTCACACACACGCATGCACACACATACACACACAGCAATCTGGTTAAACTGATGAAAATACATGATTAACCTTTGGTCCTTACACTCCTCTGAGAGTGTGTGTATGTTTGTGTGTGTATCTTGCAACCTGTGTACTTGTGTGTTACAATACAGAATGCTCCTGGATATTTAGAGAGAGGTGGAGGTCAGAAAAATATTTGTATCTGATCTATGAATCCACACTGACCTTGTTGGATGGAGGGGAAAACATCTTGGTGTGTGTGTGTGTGTGTGTGTGTGTGTGTGTGTGTGTGTGTGTGTGTGTGTGTGTGTGTGTGTGTGTGTGTGTGTGTTTGAGACAGCACACTAACTTCTGGCAAATTTGTGATTCATATTTCCAGGAAAACAAATCGGTGATATGCTTCACCTTCATGAAATGGAGTAATTATTTACATTATTGTGTTAGATATGAGAAAGTACAGGGAGTAAGAGATGAAGAGAGGAACTTATCGCAGGAGGAAGCTCGCAGTAACGTCTGGTTCTTTTATCAACCAGAGCTTCCTGTTCTGGAGACACTCGCTTCATGCATGCTCTCGCTCTCTCACACACACACATACTGATCTATGACAAACACTAAAACTTAGACACACTGGGAAATCTGATTGGACTGGATATTTCTCCTGAAGCACCAAAACACTATCTGAACCTGCCATGCTAACACAGGTCAACAGAACAATTTTCTGTTGTGTGTGTGTGTGTGTGAGAGAGAGAGAGAGAGAGAGAGTGTGTTTCTTTTCCAGCAGCCATGCTGGAAAAGATTTTCTTGACAGCAGCATGTCGGATAGTAAGTATAGCATGTGATAAGGTTAATATGCTCTTTGTTATTTTGTGATTATGCTGTAATTGACTTTGTTAGGGTTAGTAAGTCAGTAGAAAGATCCAGGATCAGTGATTAGGTACTATATCAAATTGCTGACATCTAAGTGTCAAATCTAACAAATCTTAGTAATACAACAAAAGAAACATGGTAAGACAAATGCATTTTTGAGAATGGAGAAAAAAATTACCTTGATTTATGTTTAAGCAACAAAATGAAGGAAAATAGACTCCAAACTATCCACCTCCCTCATCACGTTTTGTTAAGAAGCTACATAACATGTTAACAAGTAATCGAAGATGGGCATTACAAAAGAATTGGGAATTGTGATAAAATTTCTGGTGAATGAAGACTCTTGGTGGTGTGGCGTGGTGATGAGACTCTTAGCTGCAGTAAAACATTTGAACAGTGCAGACTTTTTAAAGAAGGATGTATGACGTCCCCTGCCGAGGTGGCTCTGAGCCCACTTTAGTTGTTACCGTTGACATTCAGACAGTCGAACATCTGACAGCTTTTGGAAAAGACATGTCTCTGGCTGTGAAAACTGTACAAGCAATCATTCACCACCACCACTTGCACATTGCAGGAAATCGACTGGGAGTTATTGTACCATCCCCATACAGTCCTGACCTTCCTGCAAGACATTTCCACATCTGGGCCATTATAGGAGTTCCTGGGAGTCCGGCTTCCAATCATGGCTTCAGCATGCTAAGAAATCGTTCTACCTTGATGGTATCCAAACACAAGTGAAACGATAAGATAAGTGTATTGGAGTAGCAGGGGATTATATACAGAAATAAAGGAAATTTTATTCTGCACAAAAGTCCTGGTCTGACCTATGACCTGGACTGATGATCTTACTTGAACACCCGTTGTACTGTATATAAAATACTATATTATACTGTATATATAGTAGGTACAGTATATATACAGTATAATATATTTAAAGGTAGGAAGTGAGGCTGTAAGAAGCCATGTGGAATTCATGTCATGATGAGAAAATCCTAAGTACTGCTAATTAAGGGGGCGCTTACGTATGTCAATTACATGGACATAAAAATAAGACAGCAAAGTATGACCCTTACGCAACTGATTTTTCTTTATTTTAGCCAAATACTATGCTATACACACACACACACACACACACACACACACACACACACACACACACACACACACACACACACACAGTTTATTTAAATGGAACAGCTTAGATGTTTGACAGCTGAGTGAAGAAGGGAACAGGAGCTGCATTGTCAGACAGATCCAGTACTAAACATTTTCTGGTCTATTTCGAGACAAGTTTATCTACATATTAGAGAGATACGGTGACAGGGGATGAGTGTGTATGGGGAGTGCATGTAACCCATACTGTATAGCCAATCAAACATCATGTTCATGCAGGAAGCATGAATTAACACCTGAGACACAGACCCCGAAGAGGGAAATGCAAATGCGCGGGTTTACTGAAAACTAATTATGGACATTTTTGGCACCATTTAAAAAAAATAAATTAAGATATTTTGGTAAACTGAGGCAACAGGCGAAAAACAAACCATTCTTACATGACGTTTAAAATATTTGGCCTAAAGCAGTAAAGTATAAGGAAGATCCTATCAAAGGAAAAAGACAGGAAATGAATGCCTGGTTATAAATAATCTCTCTGCATAACACTGATTTCTTTTTAATCAGACATATTTTTCTTTCAAACTCTCAGGGATCCTTAATAATATAATGTAATGTTGGGCGAAACCAACTAACCTCAACTGGCAGAGCTGGCGACCGACAGTTAGTGTAATTAACAGGGGTGAAAGTAGTTTAAAATTCTTACCAAAATTATATAGCCAAAAGCTGAGGAGAACAAACCATGGAGGGGGTGGACAGTCCTGAGAACCTTACAAGATGTACTTCATATTTCCACTTCTGGGGTTTCTGAGGTCGAATCACAAAGAGCATTAAAGGTGTTGTTCCACACACCAAGTAGTGCCCTTGATCAGGGGTTAGAGAGGAATTTGGGATTCAGCCTTTTATCCACTTTTAATGTTATGTTTTAACTCGTTACTCGTCCCAGCAGATTACTTGGTTGGAGCTGTTGTATAATATTTAATACAAGACTGAATAAGACGGAAATGTGAACAGATTAGATTCATAACGATCAGCTGAAAGCTAATAATTTGAGCTGAAACAGGAATAGTACAAACTAAAGATAAGGAAGAAAGCATAATCAGAGGTGTTAAAGGTAACTTGATACTCCCTCTTAATTGTCTGTACAAGACCTTTACTAGAACGTTTCAGACATTCATTGATGGGTTTGTTAAAAAGTGATTAATTAAATTATTAATTTTGTTAAACATACAATATTGCTATTCATAAACCCCATGAAGTAAGTGTGTATGATGTATGATAATGTCCCTCCCTGTGCCCAGTCCCTTTACAATGACTATTTATTATTTCTATTAAGATATTTTCACTGATGGTCTTTCAATCCCTCCTTGTTTTACAGGAAACATTTTCCCACTTGCATGAAAAAATCTGATTATTTTCCAACATTCTTTCAGAAGGTTTTATAAGCTTAAAGCTACAGTGTATTGATTTTTTTTTTTCTGGGGGAAAAAAGGGGACAAAACCGCTGTGTAATATAGTGTCCCTGTGCTGCTGTGAGTCGCTTAAATTACATTTAACAATAATTTGCAGTCAGCATTGTGTCAGGAGTGAGAGGTTGGAATTTCTATATTTCCATCATACGCCAAAGTAGAACATCAAGGTAAACATCATCGCTAAAGTGGAAGGATGAACAGACAACCAGAGAAGAGACAGTGTGAGAGAGCAGAAAAACGTATGACTTCAGGCATGGAAGTATTGGCTTGTAATATCAGAGTATTAGCTAATAATAATAATAATAATAATAATAATAATAATAATAATAATAATTTTGCTGAACCTGTGGATATTTATTTGTTCTGTAAGTTATTTATTTATTTATTTATTTATTTTATTATTTCTGAGGTGGGCAGCGGAAAGTAAAATGATACTGTGTACTTGTTTACCTCGCTAACAGTAAACCCTGAGAGTGGTTTGAATTAACTAAGCTAATGCGATTCCTACAACTTTACAGCGTCATAAATACTACTGCTTTGCAGACTGTAAGACCTAATTGAATGAAGCAAATTAATGTCAGCTGTGTAAAGCCACTTTAACTAAAGGTGGGACGTTTATCTGCGGTTCACAGGCGTTTTTAAAACGGAGAGAATCATGTGAGTCTGTTATGTGAAATCTGTATATCTCCTGATTTACAACGCTCTGGCGGCACTGTAGTCTCGTGTTGTTCTTGTAAAACGTTTGGCAGTTGAACTAGTCATAAACAAAGTGCATAGTGAACTTACAATGTTTGTACTCATGGCACTGTAACAGTATTGTAGACAAATTACAAGACATTTTAGGGAAATTCTCATTTCAAATTGAAATATTTGAATAAAAATGTGGCTTAACAATATGCTTCAATCGTTATTATATTATTAAATGCTAAATAATTTTTACGTGGTTGTTTATGAAAGTTATGTACGTTTACATGACTAAAATTAGACTGAAATGTTTTTCAATTTGTTTGACTAAAATGACCAAAATGATTTAAAGACTAAAATGTGACAAAAGACTACATTAAAAGAAACTGGCAAAAATGACACTGCCCGTAATTATATCTACACACCACTAGCATTTCTTGATCTTTTACTTAGATCTTGCAATCCTATTCAACTGCCTCGAAAGCCATTAGACTGATTTGGACACTGACATTTTTTTGCTGAATATTTAACATTTAAAAGAACAGTTTCCCATTAATTCATATAAAGTGATGTTACGTTTTTCACGCAAGTATGAAGGAAGTATTTTGTGACCAAAAAAAAGCTAACTGGAAAAAGTTTGTTTACACACATTGTTACCCGCATGTCCTGTGAAAGCTCAGAAAGATAACATCCTACCCAGAACATAGTTGGCTTCCAGTTATCTGGTGAATCCTTAAAAAAAGTTCCTAGATAAAATGTGGTCATATTTTAAGTACTATGTGTCACATTGTAAATCTGAAGAAATGCTGTGAAAAAAGGATCAACAACATTCTAAAGAAATAAAAAAAATGCATAGCAGAGGAAAATTCTACAAATAATATATAGTGAGATGTTTGGATATCCCAGTGTGTCCAGTTGGAATTGTGAAGAAATTGCAACATACCACTGCCTGGACACACTTGTTCCTAAAATCTCAGAGCAAGAACGGGACTTGTAAGGGAAGCCACAGAAAGGTCAACAATCATTTTGAAGTGACAGTTCTGTCACTTGAATTCTGTGCCTGAGACTGGAGTGAGGTACATCAATCAGTAATGTCAAGATCTCTGTATACAACTGGCTTGTGTAAGGGAAGAAACACATCAAAGTACTGTATGCCCAGAAAGCCTCAGAGTGACCCAGTGTGATAAGGTGGGAGAATAAAGTTGAACTATTTGGTGAAAAATTCAGGGCACGCTGCCTCCAGAGTCTTGTCCAGTAGTCTCTATGCATGGTGGGTGCATCATTTTATGAGCTCCCGTTCTACCTGCCCATCAATCTGAAATAGGGCCATCTGTACTCATCAGACCACATGAACTTTTTCCCATTGCTACCTAGTAAATTTAGGGACGCTTTTACATTGGGGTCCGGGAACCGTTTCTGAGCACACTTGGCCCCAGGACCAGTTGATTTGGTCAGTGTAAACGCAAATTGTTCCAAGCTTGGGAACCAATCCCTGGGCCGATTGCAGAGGTGGTCTTGGGAACGATTCATGCGTTCCCGAGCATGGAAGGAGAGACATGTGGCTAAAAAGAGGAAGTTCGCGGCGACGTGACGTAATCACTGTTCGACTGTGTTTTCCGATTAAGTGTATTTCCCTGATGGTTTTCTTATGGACACACAGCTGTTTAGTCCCAATCCTGTTAGTTCTCTTTCACTAATAAACACAGCTGTAATTTCTACTGTGAGTTTTTATTTTTATTTTTTATTTTTTACCAAGCATCTTACTAAGCATTTAAGTGATCTCCATTCACGATTTTTTTCACAAGTTCAAGGTTCAGTGCAGTCCTTACGGGTTTGTCGGACAGTTCTTAAGCCAATTCCAGTCATTTCAAATCTCCTTAATTGCTTCATACAGGCCAATAATTAGACTCTTTTGAAGGGGTGACTTTTTTTGGTCAGGCAGGGTAGTTTAAGCGTGAAAATCAGCAAAGAAAGTAGAAAAGCACATTTTGATCACAGATAAAAGGTAAAAGAATTTTGGGTAACAAGGACTTTTTTCCAGAACTGCAGAGTCCCTAAATACACACTTACTTCAAGGAAATATCCGCATTTGAGTGTTGACCTATTTCCCAACAATATGCCTGTGAAAAAGAGGGGCTTTGTGCCTCAGGATGCCTCTGAACTTTGCCATACACAACTGACTATAGGAAAATGCTCTGTGAGGGGCAAGTTTGAAGTGGAAAGATCGACATGAACTTAATGTGCTATGGATTAATAGAATATGGGTCACAAAATGCAAGTATAAGACAGTACAGAAGGGTATTGCGAAGAGGTGAGCTCCTACAATGCTGCAAGTCTCTACACTCTATGTGCCTTGGAAAGAAAGGCACAGAACACTCGGGTGGAGACCAAAACAACCGCCAAGTGTCTTGGTCAAGTTCCAGTGGTCTGTGAAAGCGTTTAGATCCCGAAACAGCTCGGAAGCTGTAAGTAAACCAAACGTTTAGTGTATTTTAGGTTCCAGGTTCCAGGTAAGTATAGTTTGAAAGATATGATTTGACAAACTCACCCACAAAGTTCAAACTGAGCCAAAGGACAGAACTGTAGAGCTGCAGAAATGTTGTAAGCCCTTGAGATTTTGACCAACGGACAAAAACAAACAAAGTACATCTGGATGTACTGTAAAATACAATTTTTTGGAATTCATAATTTATCAATTTTTTTTTAAATTAACAATCACTATATTTTTGACCAATGTTATCTTATTATACATCTGGTCTGTTAAGGGCAACTTGGTGGGGCTGGGGTTTGAACCTATGACCTTCTCATGACATTTCAAGCCATACATCCTTATACGCTCACTGGCTATTCTAGTCATGTACATTGTGAAATCAAACCAAATAACAAATAGACCAAACGTATTGATTTTCACAAATGGACTTGTGAAAGCCCATTTATTGTATCTATAAAAGCTATTGGAATAATTAAAGGGTCTAGGTGAGTCTGTGCTCATGTGTAGGTGTCTAATGTTTAAGGGTCTAGATAGGCCTTTCAGGATGCAGTGGAAAAATGGGTCATGCTAAATAAAAATAATAAAAAGATTTTGCTTCATGAGATGATTGCTTCATGATATGTAGTGCGAAAAGTTTTAGATAAAATCATAGTCATATTGAGTATCATTGTATCACAAAAACAAAAACAGCTTAGGTTACACCAGTCCCAATCCAAGACCAATGTGTGACTAAACACCAAGCTGCTGAAGCTAGGGTGTCGCTCCGAGACAACAAATAGAGATCCGAGTTTGCAAGTATAAGGGAAATAAGAGTATTTCTGTAATGGCACATGGGATTGCTAGTGGAGCCATGTATTATACAGAAACACACATATGCACACAGTTTAGACAGGTATAAAGTGAGCGAGTTCACACACCACGTCCCCGTGATGGAAAGCAGTTCTCAGCATCAAAAGGCAAGGCTCACTGTCTCTAGCAGGGATATATGTGCTGCATGTAAGATAAGAATGAAGGGGAAAGAGAAACAGACAGAGAAGGGATGATAAAAGGGGTGATGGGAAAAGGGAGACAAGGAGGGAAGGGGTGAGAGAGAGGGAGAGAGAGACAAAGAACCATAAAAACATGCATGGCATAAGGAAATGAAACATCACTGTATTTTTATGAGCATGGAAAGACGTCAAAACGTATAAGAGTGAGAAAAACCAAAAAGGGAGGACAATAATCCTGACCAGAACTCATAGTAGCTTAAACCCGTTGAAAGAACAACATTAATGTATTTAATAACCTGACCTCAGGATGGCGCACAAAAAAACAAACAAACAAACAAAAAAAAAACAAGGTAAAAGGGTTGAGGAAAGAGCAAAAGGTGAAAATGGCTGGATTAGATAGAAACGTATAGAACGCTATAGAGTAAGAGCTTAGAGTCTTAGAAAGAGGTGGGGCAGTGCAGGAAAAAAGAGATTAAAAAGTAATGAAATTGAAACAGAAAATAGACAAAAAAGACAGGGGTGAAAAAAGACCAAAAAATTCGTAGTAAAGATGGGGGGTGTAGAACGTGGAGGGCGAGAGCAGTGGGGCCGTTCCCCCTGGCTCAAGCCGTGATTAACACCAGACCTCCAAACAGGAAATGGCCTGGCCAGTGCAGAACAACGGGAGGCCTTCCATCTGGAGCCCAGCGCTGACTAATACACACACACACACACACACACACACACACACACACACACACACACACACACACACACACATATATACACATTCACATTAAGGTTTGTTTTACATGTACAGCTGAAGGCTTGGATCTAAATACAGAGCACTGATGCATTTGTTATGAAAAGGTTACAGGTCCTAGCATGCATTAAGAGAAACTTGAAGAACGAGGACCATAAGAAGCGGGCATGAGTGCAGGTATCAGGGAGACGTAGTGCACGTAAAACTCGATAATAGATGGGGGTGGGTGAGGGAGGGTGAGGGGTTACAGAGTAAAAAGGGTTCACGTTGGTGTCCTAACAGTCACTGGGGGAATTAAACAAAGAAGTAAATTTAAGAAGGGCAGAGGAGCAAAGCAGTAAAAAGCAAGAGCTCACAGATGCCATTTCTAACTGCAACTTTCAGATCTCACTGTAAAGTATTACAGCCGTCAGTCAATGGATAAAACCCAGACCTATCCAGGTTTAACCAACCTCCTGTCCCTAAAACACACACACACACACACACACACACACACACACACACACACACACACACACACACACACACACACACACTGCAAGAAGATGACAGGATAAGAGAGAAAAAAAAAAGTTTTATCCCAGCAATGTTCCAGACAGTCGTGTGTCTGAGGCCTGTAGGCCAGACCTCCAGAGAGCAAAATAACTTTCTCTGAGTGTGTGTGTTTATGAATGAATATGCTAAAGATAATCCTCAATGGACTTGTGGCTGAACTGAGTCGTGTGTGTAGCAGGGGTGACGGTCCCCAAGTGACTCAGTGGGACCAAGTGTCCTGTTTATTGCTTCTTTTTTATGAGCTGAAGTATTTCCTGTCACACATGATTGCTAGCCGAATGCGCTACACATTCAACTTTGTGTGTATTTGTTTTTAAAACTGTTCTACTCCTCTCCAACTCACAACTAGGGTACATTGACCCCACTCCTAGCCAATACTATTTATAATAAATGACCGAATGGCTATTATTATTCATTAGCTGGTTTATAGATGACTAGCCGTATCATAGAAATGATCTAAAAATACGACAAATATATTTAACTAGAGGTTTTAGAGCAGTGAGATTACACTACACAATTGTAGAATTTGAGATTTGGCAAGGCTGTGACCTGGTAAATCCAGTCACCTGGTAATAACAGTGTTGGTCAAAAAAGCAAACAAGAGACCAAGGGAAGAATCATGAGAAATAGAAAAATAAAATGACACTTTTTAAACAAGAGCTTGACCAAAGACTCCAAGACATATTGGAGACTGTGCAAACATGCTGAAAGGTTCTCTGGTCTGATAAGACCAAATTAGCTTTTAGATAAAATGCTTTATTTGGTGCTTCTTCAACATTACTTATCATCCTGAGGTCTTTATAGTGAAGCATGGTGGTGGGAGTATCATGATGTGGAAAGGTTTCACATGTTTTAGTAGAGACCTCGAAATTGGTCAAGGGTAAAGATTAAGACTTAGCAAGTTTACGTTCAGTTATAGCTTGACTAGGCCACCTAAATGATCTACTGCTCTTGTCTCATTATTCAAACGGCAGGGGAATCAATTTAGTAACTGAAGTATATGTCTTCTATGATTGGCAATATGTCCCTTTCAGATTGTTAGTACTGTTTTCCTAGTTGACCTGTTACATCACAGACCAATACAATAAACAAACTGGTAGCATCTTGATTGGTGACAACTTGGACAACTTTACAACTCTGTACATTTCGTACGGGATGTATGCTTTAGTTTTTGTACAAAGGAGACGCATTGTGGTTATGATGTTATCTAAAGGCAGACAACACTGCTGTATTGTTACGCATTTTGTTTTGATTTCCGGGTCAAAGCCTGGGGCAGGAACTGTGGATCATGAGCAGAGCGCATAGGCCGATTTCTGTCTGGCTGAGGTATAAGTACAGGAGTAGCTCCACTACCAGCCGCATTATCTAGGTGTGCTTGTCTGATTTTTTAGAATATAATTTAGTAGGATTTCAGGATGACTAATATGTTTACATATATCTTAAAGTCCAGTTTCAGTTAGACCAACACAGTTAATCCTTTTAACACACATCAACGTAATGGATGGAGTTAAGACAGCAATGTTAAAAACGTTGAGAGATAAGACAAGACCTGGTTAGTCCCAGGTGAAAAAATTTCAGTGCTACAGCAGCAAACAAGAGACAATAGGGAAGATATGATCTGCGTTTACATAGACACTAATATTGCACTAATAATAATAATAACCCAACCAGTATAAAAATGCATCAGATAAACACCTCTTTTGGAAAAGCTTGCCCCGTTTGGAAGGAGAGGGAGGTATAAATTTTATAGTAGGGGTGCTCCGATCAGGATTTTTGGGGCCGATCTCCGATCACTAGAAGCTGTATCGACCGATACCGATCACTGATTACAGGGTCTACTCGAAGCCTCATCATGTAGCATTATTTATTAAACTATATCTAACAACAATGTTAATTAAGTATTGAAATTACAAGAAGAGGAATATCATGAATTGACAACTGTATTTATTTGCAAGCAACATGTGCAAGACGTCAACTTTAAACAGCCTGTGCTTGGTTAGTAATTGGGAACAGCTTAGAGCTTGACAAATACAACTTTCCTGTAGATTTTATAAAATCAAATAAAATAACAGACAAGTAGGACGTGAGTCGCCGGAAGTTCTGCAAGGTGCACAAGCATTCACGAGGACCGCCCAAAAATTTAACATTTGATTTGATTTGACATGATTTTAAATTTTACATCACAGCGGCAAAACTCGCGGTGAATCATGATGAACCGTACTTACGGCCACCGAGCGAAACCGCGTAGGTGAGATGGGGGAATTACCGACAGCTGAGTGAGTGGCGGCGCGCGAGTTGCTGAGCTCTCCCGCTCTCTTAGCCAACTTAGCCAACTTTGAAAACTGCTCATGTTCCTTTACGTGACTAACCTTCAAATGTTTGATGATGTTCGTGGTGTTAAAATGCTTTGGGTGCTTCCCGCCTCGGTTTGTTACACAGGTTGCAGATTGCTAATGTATTGTCTTTTTCTCACAACACGTAGAATTGCCAGATCAGTGAAGACATTTTAGCAGCGCGCAAAAAATTGTCCCGCGAGTTTTGCATCATCTGATCGGCATTTGCATATCGGCCATTATAGAGACTGCTGATCAAACTTCCCAAAGCAATTATCGGCCGATTATGATCGGCGACCGATCAATCAGAGCACCCCTATTTTATAGTTTACCATGTTATTAGCCATGGAAAGACTTCTGATTGTTTCTCTATAGCTGAAATTAATATATTCTTTCTGTGCATGTTTACATTAGATAATATGGTATTTTTCCTGACCGTTTCTGATTGATATACTCACAACACACTCCCTTCAGTCTTTACTCCAGACATTCATCCACTGGCTCCTGGTCAATGGTGGTTGAACAGGGCGATGATTGGCTGCCATACGAATGGTGTACAAGTCAAACCAGCTCTTGTGATAAAATGTGTGGTAAATGAAGGCATAAAAGCGACTGATTATACAGAAGACCTCAAGCACAGTACAGTGATGAGACTCAGTAATACGGTTAAAAAAAAAAGAGTATGCGTCCATGAATGATGATCTCGGCCGAGGTCACTGCAGTCGTTCCCATGCGAGTGGAATGCCTGATCCTTGAAAATCTATGGATAACACATAAATCCATGGGAACTGTGTACACAATCATTCACCAACACCACTTGCACATTACAGGAACTCGGCTGGAAGTCATTGCCACATCCCCCTTACAATCCTGACCTTGCTCCAAGCCATTTCCACATGTTCGGACCATGTTTGGAACTAGATCCTTTGAGGTTAGCGTTTCAGACTTGAAGCATGCCGACTGAGAAAACATTCTACCTTGATGGCATCCAAGCACTAGTGAAATGCTGGGATAAGTGCATTAGTGTACCAGGGGATTATATACAAAAATAAAGGGAATTTTTTTCTGTTATTCTGAGCAATCAATCAAAAGTCCCGGCTTGTAGATGACATAAAATTCTTGTAACAACCCATAATGCAGAAGGCGGGATTTAGGATTATATATACATGGAAAATTAATTATGTGCATGAATTGCCCAGAATGTAACTAGATACAATCATACGAGTAGCATGATTGGTTAAGGCTCTGGGCTAAGACTGTGGGTTACTGGGTTAAGGCTCCGGGTTACTGAACAGAAGGTCAGGGGTTTAAGCCTCAGCACTGCTAGGTTGCCACTGTTGAGTCCTTGAGCAAAGGACCTTAACCCTATGTGCTCCAGGGGGGTGTATCCTGGCTGACCCTGCACTCTGATAACAGCCTGCTAAATGGGATATGTGAAAAAATGATTTCTCTGTGCTGTAAGGTACATATGACAAATAACTGAATCTTTTTGTCATTCCCTTCCTTAGACAGAGCAAAATTTATAAAGTATAAAAAATTATGAATAAAAAGTTACATGAGAAGTTGTACAACTTGATGGATGAAGGAAAAAAAGGCCTGCGAAAGCTCTCGCTTGTGTACTGACCCTGAAATAACCCCTCTGCTCAGTGTGCAGGCTGCTCAAGGATTGCTCATGATGTTCACAGGGAGTTTGGACCATTTTATCCTCCTCTCCACCCCAGTCTGGAACGCATGACTGATCTAGCTCTCTGAAGGATTTAGCTCGTCTTCTATAGCGACACTGTTCCCCAAGCACAAATTCGAGCAAAAGATGGCACATGATAGAAAAAACTTACGGGATGTCCAACCTCAGCTGAAGTATAAGAAGAGACTTGATTCTCTAAACATAAACATTTTGTAGGCAAAGCTACACTATCCGATCAAATCATCAAGCTCGTCACGTGAAGTTAATTCAGTTGCAATGCTACGAAATAATAAATATTCCCTTTAATTTCATTGGCCAAAAAGTCAAATAATACAAGGTAAGACTCCATATGTGGTTTCATATTTCTGCACTCCCCTATCACAGAGCTGCACTTCCTGTCCTAAAGCTGGAATTAATGTCATTTCCCTTCAACAAAAAGTCTGATTATTAACTCCCACTAATTACAACATGACCATTAATTTCCTTTGTATGAAAAAAACGGAAGCATCATAATCCTCATAAGCTGTGTGTGTCCATGTTTGTGTGATATTTAATATCTTAATACATGCTCGCAAAATCTATTTGATCTGTGGGCAATCAGCACACACACACACACACACACACACACACACACACAAACACACACACAAACACACACACACAAACACACACACACACACACACACACACACACAAACACACAAACACACACACAGCAAAAACATATTAATTTTACCCCCACACAGGGACATGGATTAGTTTCCACTAGTGTTAATTTTGCCAGCTATTTTGAATTTTAGTCTTAGTCTCACACAAACACACACAAACACACACAAACACACACACAGCAAAAACATATTAATTTTACCCCCACACAGGGACATGGATTAGTTTCCACTAGTGTTAATTTTGCCAGCTATTTTGAATTTTAGTCTTAGTCTTCATCCCGAGATATCATAACTACTGCTGCATGTCCATATTGTTTTTTTACCCACAAAACAATAGGAGCAGTATGGACGATACAGTGTTTTAAAATATATTTATTTTTTAATATGAATTTACACACTTGGACAGTTGTATGGATAGCTTCTATAGGACACACTCATTTGCTAACCTATTATCATATTGTGTTTGGCTGCGGTTTAACTATAAAATAAAATTAAAATAAATCACAACATAATTTTAAAGCTTGTAATGCTTGTAACAAACCGTCCCTGTCTCACTCACAGTGAATATTTTTTGTCATTATTTTCACTGACGAAATTAACACAGCCTGGTCCTACATCAATCTCGTCCCAGGGCATTCCAGGAGAAAGCTCCCGTTATTACCTGCCCCATTTTCCCGCTGTCTTCATGTTGGCCAAACCATTCAACTTGATGATAATTGCGTCATGAGAATATTTAATTGTGTAGATGAAATGAATTCATCATGATAAATTTGAATACTTATCTATTATAGTATATTATATTATATACAGATATAATAGAGAAACTCAAGGACTTCCTTTTAGTGTGATCTGTTTGTTTCTAGAGCTTTAAAGCTCTATCGGTTATGGAGCATGGGGTGAGCTTGTGGTTACAGTAACTATAAGGTCAGAATAACTAAAAGCACTATAATTGAATGCGTTTTCCCAACTTTAAGTATCATGATGCCAGAATGGACGTTTTTCCACCCTGCTGGCCTACGTTTTTGCATCTTTTGGCTGAAAAAATAGGAATATCTCATGGTATCTCATATATGTACAGTATGTGCATGTATAATTTAACTATAGTACGAGTCCTAGTACTGATATTATTTGGGAGTTTGCTTTTATCAGATTGAAAGCAGCATGGTGGTCTAATGGTTAGCATTGTGGCTTCACACCTCCAGGGTCGAGGGCTCGGTTCCTGCCTCAGGGCTGTGTTTATGGAGTCTGAATGATTGCCCTGTGCTTGGTGGGTTTCCTCCCATCCTCCCATAGTCCAAAGACATACAGTTAATCTCCAATAATTGCTGTTTCCAAATTGCCTAGAGTGTGTGTGCTTGTGTGCCATGCAACAGATTGGCACTCCGTCCAAGGTGTACGCTGCCTAGTGCCCCAAGTCGACTTCAGGCCTCCCACGTTGCTGTACAGGATAAGTGGTATAGAAAATCAGTGAGTAATCAGAGTGGGTGTTTTCAGTGCTGCCCAGGCATCATTTTGTCAGTCTGATCTGGCAACCCTGTTTATGAAAATTCAATTAATTCAAAAGGAGAAAATTTAAACTTGGAGTTGCATCGTGTCATAGGAACAAAACCTGCCTTTCTGATCTTCTTTCTAGTCGTTCTAGTGTGTCTGCTAGTGTGTGTGTGTGTGTGTGTGTGTGTGTGTGTGTGTGTGTGTGTGTGTGTGTGTGTGTGTTTGTGTTTTTCCAGACCACCAGTGGAATATAATTAGACACTCCTATCAGCACACTGCTCTATTACACTGTTGCAATAAATAATATGCACCCCCCCCACACACAAACACACACACAAATGCACATGCATACATACACACGCACACACACATGCTAAACTGTAACTACGGTCTTAATTTAAGTTGGTTTCCTTCCAAAACAAGCTGACCAAACAACCCACCAACCAAAAACAAGCCTGGATGCTGAGATCTAACAATTTCTCCCTCTCTCTCTCTCTTACATACACGCACACACACACTTTTTAACCAGCATTGTGAGTTTATATCGACATATAACTAATACAATAAGAATACTGAAAACATGTAATAAATCAGTCATAAGCAAATACTGTAGTTCGTATAGTACAGTGATTGGCAATGGTTTTCAAAGCGCACTACTTAAACAAATATTAATTTTACTAAAATACTTGGTTATAAATCCATATGTTATCCGTATATAACTCCCCCAAAATACTAATGATATTCTTTCACCACTGATTTAAATCCAAGTTTTTATTTGACAGACATAAGCAGATTTTCCATTAGACTTTGGGTCTGTGCGCTCACTGTTCCACTTACAGGACCTCCCATTGAGTTATTTTTGCACCTTGTGCAAAAGTGCGTCTAAACACTAATAAGTTTTCTGCACCATGCTCACGGTGGGAATCATGTGGCTACAAAATTATCTTCTTGCCATGGTCTTTGTTTCCCAAATGTGAAATTACAAAACAACAACAACTTGTCAGACACCTGAGTAAATGTTTGCATCAGTATGCATCCTAGTGGTCTAATTAAGCACACTGTGCTCTCGCTGCAGTGACTGGAGTTTGAGTCCTGCTCAGGCCATCAGTTTAATATTAATATTGTTTTGGCGTCGTTCAACATGGTGTTCAGTGCCTTTGTTCAGCGTTACCCCATCATCATGCAGTCAACGTTGTTCTAACTTTCAAAATCAACCTGACACCAATGATGTCCCAACATCCGTAACATAGACTAATTAACGTCACCAAAACATTCTGACAACCAAAAATTCCTACTGGAAATGTCAAGGAGATGGATAATACTCCCTTCACTGGTTATGTGTTGCCAGGTTTTACTCATTACACAAGAATGCATTGACTCGCATACTGTATGTGTAAGTCTAGAATGATTTAACCACACCAGATTCACTTTAGGTGACTATGACTTTAAAGGCTTTTATATTTTATTGTCTTCAGTCTCAACTTTCCAATTTTGTCATGTTTACAATCTTAAAAACAAGATTGAGTCGTAGACTCCCACAGACTCAGGGGCCCACAGAAGATCGGTCCAAAGGTCTGCACCTGATGCTTACTCAGTCAGTGTTTTCAGTGAAGAAGGAGCAACACGCAGGAGAGTTACTGACAGGGTTGTGGGATTGGGTTGCTCTGTGGCTCGAAATATCTTGTTTTATACCAAACAATCTGAAATAAATTTAACAAATTTCTGCAAAATGGCAAAGTGCATTTGCAAACAGAGTGTATATGATTCTATGATGTACAGAACCAATATCTATGTAAGGTATATTGAAAAAAAAAATTCTGTCTTGTTCACTATAAAGACAAAAAAAAAAAGAAAAGATAAGTGCATTCAATAAGTGGATAAGTGGTGCAAAGCATATGCATCTTCTTCCCAAGTTGCAGACAAATTGTCCATTATCAGTCATTCCACTCATGGTGTCCAAGCCACCTTGGCCAAGATCGTTATTCAAGGGCATACGGCCTTCTTTAAAAAGGTTGCACTGTTCAAATGTCTTATTGCTCTCTTGAAGTCTTCTGTAAATGTTGATTGCATTTATGTCTCCATTCACCAGAAATTTCATCACAAGTCCCAGTTTGACTTGAACGCCCCTCACAGATCACTAAATAGTCACTAGATAACGGCCTGTAAGGCAACTCAATTGGTTATGAAGGAGTCTGAGATGAAGATCTGCCTTCAAATCCGTTCAGTAAAGAACTCATTTCCTACAGTGTGAGCTTTAAATGGAACCATTTTCGTAGATAAACACTATTTTGCCCTTTAATTAAAACCACACACAGACACACACACACACAGACACACACACACACAGACACACACACACAGACACACACACACAGACACACACACACAGACACACACACACAGACACACAGACACACACACACACACACACACACACACACACACACACACACACACACACACACACGTTACTGCATCCAATATGGGCCAAGCATCTGGTCTGATGTTCTTTCATTTACTATCCACTGTGTGTGTTGGACCTGATGTTTGAATTAGCTGTGTGTCATGAATACAGATTCATATGAGAGAGAGAGCGCGAGAGAGAGAGAGCACTATGGTTCCTGCTTAATAAGTACATAGAGATGTTATACTGTAGAATTCAACTCCTAAGCTACTCAAGGTAAATGTGTTTGTGAGATCTCCTCTTTCACTCTATTAAATGTCCTCATAAAGAAAAGGTTGATGTTTCTGTGTTGTTGTTAAGTTCAAGTGTGTGTGGCATTTGTGTTATGCATGTACTGTATGGCATAGATCCAATATTACATTAAGTGAAAATTTTAAAATCGAGTGTGTGTTTGTCCATATATAGTGAGCAAAAATGCCCCCAAAGTATTTTAACACCTAAGACACAAATATACAATACATACACACACACTACCACCCACTCCACCTTGGAAGTGCACGCATGTACCTTCAGAGCAGAGTGTATAAGTCAGTGGTGGTGGCGCTGCTCGTATGTGTATGTTTGTATGCTTTGTGTATTTCTTTGGGGCAGTAATAATGACTAACAACGACCCCAGTGAAGCCTCTCCCAGTTGAGATGTCACTTTGTCAGTGCCAGTTATCAGTACCTCAAAAATAAATAAATACAAAACTAAACAATTGTAGAAAATTAGTATGGTTATATTAGTTTATATATATATGGTTAAATTTGTTATATATTTTTTGCAAATTTATGTTTAAATTAAGGTTAAGTTCAACCCATTTTTCAGAGATACAAGGACTCTAAATAAACTCTACCAAAAGGTCGAGAAGAAAAGGGTTAAACCTGAACTAATAGAAATGTTTGTTAGATATTGTATGATTTAATCTTTTATTACAATGTTTTCAACCTGAAATTCACAAGCAGGAAGTTTATATCTATATAGCACAATCCCACTACGGTGTTTATATCATCATCAAAACATAAGAGTGCCTACAAATTCTGTACAGATGATAGAAATGCTTTAAGCAAGCAAACCAACAGATGTACGACATAAGGTCATTTTCCCTTTGGGCATGACTGCTTTATACCCTGCCTGAGCTCGACTGCCTTCCCCCATCCTGGCCACTCCCATGCGACTGAGTTTTTACATTAGTAACGATGTTCCACACCTGAGTACACTTGCAGTGTTTCCCACACACAGAGAATACTTGTGCGGGCCTTCCAAGTATATTTGCCGAACCTTACTATATAAAAGATCTGTCAGGGAGAATGATCCATCCACAATCAATTAACTAGTAGCGGAAAGTACACTCTGCTCTTGTGCTAGGTACAAAAGTGGTAGCATGAGAGCGGTAGGCAATAAATGCAGCAAATCAAAAGGTTGTACTATGTTGCTTATATGACCAATTAAAAAGTTAGGTCATGATTGTATAGTTGGTTTAAATGAAATAAATTTCAGTTCATCATATGAATATATATGTATAAAACATACACATATAGAGTGACAGTGTATTTTTTTTTTCAGAACCACCTAGGCAACCATTACTGATATTTTGAAAAATATTTTT
>JAAGKR010005620.1:0-49367 GCA_011419295.1 Clarias macrocephalus
TAGAAAAAAATCTGCACTTCAATCACGTCATTCCGAATCCATTGACGTGTTGGATTGCCGCAGGAAAAGGATTGTGTCACTGTCCAAATACTTATGGACTTGTCAATGAGAATCCAAAACAGTAAAATCAAATACAATTCTTTACTTACCCCCAAGAGTAAACATATTAACATATTCCTAAATCATGAAGTAGTACGATTTGGTTTAAAATACTTGATTGTAATTTGTGTAATTTGTTTATTTGCATACTGAAATCTGATTGGCTCAAACCTGGGCCCCATATTTTCCTTCTCCATAGGATATAAACTGTGGTTTTTGACAGCGGATTTTAGTGATCTTTTTTAAGTAAGGCTTAAATCCATCTAAAAGTGGTGTTCAAGTTCAAGACCTAAATCAATCTACAAGGGATGTTCACCGGGACCTCTGCTGAAATGTCTTGTGAATAAAAAAAACCAAAAGATTGACATCTACAAAAGACTTCACACACAGTACGGTGATGGGACCCAAAGAATTTCCTTTGGGATCGATGAAGTATTTAAATATAACTTGTCGCCAACTTGCAGAAGAGACACCTCTGTCTGTTGGAACTGTACACACAAACATTCCCCAACACCCCTTGCACACTACGGGAACTCGGTTGGAAATTATTTCCACATCTTTTGCACAGTCTTGACCACACACCAAGCCGTTTCTGCATGTTTGGGGTCATTAAGGGAGATCCTGGGAGGCCAGCACTACAGATGCGATGCAGGGAGTCCAATCATGGCTCTGGCCGTACTGAGAAAATCTTCTACCTTGATGGTATCCAAGCACTAATGAAATGCTGGGATAAGTGAATTTTTGAATTTATGAATTCTTATAACTGTGTTCTTAAAAAAAAAAAAAAAGTTCAGGTTTGACTTGAACATCCAACATAAATAAAAAAAATTTAAAAAAACTAAGCATGGTGTGATGTACTGTAGCCCGATGCAAAGAGTTAACATTACCTTCCCAAAGTCGTTTATAGATGGTTTATTCATGTTATAACATCAATTTTCAATCCCTAAAAAACAAGCCTTTTTAAAATTTTTAACTTTTATCACTTAAGAGTTATGTTTAGAATTGTGAAACATTAGCTTCTGTTTCATATATATATATAGTTGTTATGATGAGCCACCAGTTTCTCTTAACACCAATAACTAATAAACAGCTTCAAGTAGTACTCAGAAATGAAATTCCTCCATCTTGAAGATTTTACCATAAATTTACAGCCTTACTGCTGACTGTCCAAAATGACGACACTGGAGACTGCTTCCAAAAATGTTCCAAAAAATTTACCATATCAACTATTTTCCTCTTTCTATGGTAACACTAATGTAATAAATGGAACAACCAGAAACTACAACCAAAGCTGCATTGGCTCTCGAAAATGAATCAACATTTTTTCGACCAATCAGGATCGAGAACCCGTAAACAGAAATATCAAATCTTTAATGATACAAGAGCCAATATTAAAATCCGAAACACATTCCCTAAACTGTAACTAGATAGTGTGACCAAGTCATATTTATTGTGCCTCTGCTCCATCCTTCATCCGTCAACCGAACCCACAAACTTCAAATGAAGTCCCACACTTCATTTTTCTGGCTGCTCTAGTGCATCATGTGGGTATTAATAGAACACTACATCTTGCTGAATTTTCCAATAAGCAGGTCATTTGAGACGCAGCAATTATCGCATCGCTCTTACGCAAAACCACAAAAATCCTGTGAATATTAAAAAGCCAACACGGGAAAGCACACGCTCTCCCGATGAAGTCATCGGTGAAAAATGACCCCCATAACGCAAACTGCAGCTCCTCGCCATCCTTCAGGGGCGACTCAGGGAGAAATGCTCTCAGGACGTGCTGGTGGGCTCTATTTAATTCGTATCATCAAAAAAGCTGTTTGCTTCTTAGAGGAAGAGTCGAGTCTGTGGAAACTGCAAAGCTAGACAGACCTGCGGCAGTCGTTCTGATGAAGTGTGCTTGAGTCAAGTGTCAAAAGTGAGCACGTGTACGTGTTAAAACTCACATCAGCGGTTTATCTCCCAGGTCCTCTCTAAACATTTCCCACTCACTAGCAAACTTTCCTCTGCCATACAACAGCTATCTTGAAGGGTTTGAGGGGTTTGAACACATTTCTCCCAAGACATGTCAAACCAGACGGACTTACCTTTTTAGGTAGCAAAGTTTGGGAGGAAGTGCTATCTGCCCCCGTACACATCCATCCATCCATCCCAGAACGTTGGCCAATGCGCATTCACACACTATGGGCAATTTGGGAATGCCTAATCTGCATGTCTTTGAACTGTGAGAGGAAACAGGCGTACCTGGAGAAAAACCCAGCATGCAAATCACAAACCCCAAGGTGGGAATCGAACCCAGACCCTGGAGGTGCAAGGTGACAGGTCTAACCATTACACCACCGTGATGTCCCCCCTTGCACATACATTCCCTTACTTGCTAAGCATCCCCCTCTCACACAGAGCTCATGGCCAATTTTTCTCTTTTTGGCTCCTCGCTATGAATGGTTGTGGCCTCAGCATGATTTAAACTTCTAATGTGATTTCCTGACCTTGACCCTGCCATATTTACCCAAGGAGAAAATTTGCTAACGGAACATTTGCTTCTAGTATATGTTACTTTCTCTTCACTTTT
Source organism: Clarias macrocephalus (assembly GCA_011419295.1). Classification (NCBI taxonomy): domain Eukaryota; kingdom Metazoa; phylum Chordata; class Actinopteri; order Siluriformes; family Clariidae; genus Clarias; species Clarias macrocephalus. The sequence continues at coordinate 2,678 of JAAGKR010005620.1, forward strand.
ATTATGAGTTGACAAGTCTCCATTTTGTGAGCCAAGTATCTGATGAAAAATGGTCCTCTTAATTAGTCCTCATAGTGTCCAATGTCTACTCATACACGTTTTTTTTTTTTGATATATAGTAAAATTATTATTATTTATTTTCGCCTCTTTATCTTCTAGGGTTCCCTAGAAGATAAGGCTTTCAGGTTCTTCCCGTTAAAAAAAAAAAATCCCTCTTCCTGTCCTCCCTCCTGCCTCATCCCACACCCTTGACGCCTGCTAAACCAACACGTCCGCTGTTTCATATATTTATTCACACGGGGCTGCACACTGGGCCATTAAGACCTCCAGATCCGTGAGGGGGTGAATAAGAAAAGGAGAGGAAAGCAACGGAAATGATGAACTTTTCAACTCTTCACCCTTCTAATGACCTCACACACACACACCCACACACACCCACACACACACACACACACACACACGGAGGCCTTGTCGTCATGCAGCGGCCAGGACATGAAAACTTAAGAGAAGTAGGGAAAATGAAAGAGAGCGTCAGAAGGAGACAAGGGTGGGCCCGATCACCTTCCTGTGAACCTGGGAACCCGGTGCAAGCATAATTACTGGCCAGTCGACTTCAACGCAATCGATACGTGCAACATCAAACGCTCCGTGATGTAGCAAAGGACTGTAGAAAGAGATACAGCAGCTGCACCTCAAACCCACCCAGGGAGAAATCAAACACCTTCTTGGAAGTGAGAGGAAGTTAAAAGCAAAAGCAGAGAATGTTTTTTTGAGACTGGTCAATTACATGCAACACGATCTTTTCGGTGATGGAATTCCGCATGTAAACATTTGCCGTGGAAAATAAATGGCTGTGTGTGTTTTGTTTCCTGAGGAGATTTCCCTCGTGCTTCTCGTGCTATCAGCTGCATCTGGGATAATAAAGGCTTGTTTGTGTGGAATTTTCTCCGGACTTGTTTTCTTGTGTCACCTTCAGGTTTCTCCCTCTTTTTCTCTGTGCCTCTTTGTCATGTGTTACTGTAGGTTACGAAAAAAAAAAAAAAAAAAAAAAAACTTATTAGCCTCCAGGTTCACCTCCAAGACTAACAGAAATGCATTTTTTTTTTTTGTAGCATGATAATGTTAATGATCCTCTACTGTAAGTCACAAGTTCCCAAGCTTAGTCTTGGAGAACCCCTTGACCTGTACATTTGTACGTTTTCCTTGCTCTATCACACGCACTGCAATTCAGAAATGTCTGACCTCCCTCGGCGAACAGGGTTGGAAATCTGCGTCTCAACTAATATTCCTTTTTCACCAAATGGTGCAATGCACCTCGGTGATATTTGCATTTTCCACCACCAAGCAAGCTGTGCAGTACTTTAACACTTGCACTGAATTTCGCATGGAACCTGGTTACCCTTGGCACCCGGATACCACAGACACAGCAGCCAAGATTTAATATATCGGATGGACCAAAATGGATTGATCAGTCACTCTGGATGGAATCACTCCTCATATTAGTCGACAGTAGGTTGGAGTACTGCTGGCTGATGGTCCTCAGTCTCAGGCTTTGTACAATAGGTCGAAACAAACTTTCCAGCCTGGAAAATGAAAGAGCATGTTGTTTATCTTAGTAGTGTTTACATGTGAAACGGATTTCTTATTTGCAGCATCTACTGTACAATATGCTAGACATTTTTTTTTATTTGCACATCATCACTGCTATCCACTACACCACATCCCTTTCATTAGAAATGCTTATACACATCATAGATGCCCTGATATTACTTACCTTTGTCCTTCACACTCTGTTATAGATTATATTTGCAATAATTGATTGGATTTAATTGTAATTAGCTGCTCAATGGTCTCAAGTGGTTCAGGGTTGGGGGTACTTGCCCCCAGGCTCCTAGTGTGCCTGGAGTCGTCATGTTCTCCCCATGGTTGATGGGTTTCCTCCAGGTACTCTGGTTTCCTCCAAAAGGCGATGCAGGCTGTTTCCAAATTGCCCATAGTGTATGAGTGTGTGTGTGTGTGTGTATGAAAGCGCTCTTAAACCAGTGTGTAGCCTGCCTTGTACCCTAAGTTCCTTGGTATATGCTTCAGGCTGCCTGCAAATCTACACAGGACAAGCAGTATAGATAATAGATGGATAAAACAAGATCTTGGGAGTCAAGGACTACTTTGTCTCTAATTCGTCTCAAAAATACCACCCTTGCATTTCATAAAATTTAGCATTTTCCTACAAATTTGCCCGAGTTCAAGTTCAAGTAGGCTTTATTGTCACTTCAACCATATACAGTTAGTACACAGTGAAACGAAACAACGTTCCTCCAGGACCAAGGTGCTACATGCAACATAAATTTACAACAGAAATGAACAGAAAAACCTAACTAGCTAACTAAGAGACCTAGTTAGCTGGCTAGCGGAGACAAGACAGATTGACCTGACAACATAAATTAACAAAAACTAACTAGCCGACCGGCACGGTGGTGTAGTGGTTAGCACTGTCGCCTTGCACCGCCAGGGTCCGGGTTCGATCCCCGGCCAGGCTCGATTCCCGTCTCTGTGTGCGTGGAGTTTGCATGTTCTCCCCGTGCTTGGTGGGTTTCCTCCGGGTACTCCGGTTTCCTCCCACAGTCCAAAGACATGTAGGTTAGGCTAATTGGCGTTCCAAAATTGACTGTAGTGTGTGAATGAGTGAGTGTGTGTGTCTGTGTCCTGCGATGGATTGACACCCTGTCCAGGGTGTACCCTGCCTCGTGCCCCAAGTCTCCTGGGATAGGCTCCAGGTCCCCCGTGACCCTGAATACAGGATTAAGCGGTAGAGAAGATTAGTGAGTGAGTAACGAGCCAAAGTTTCAGACAAATGTACTATTTACATATTGTTTTTTATTTACATATGGTTGTGTATTGTTGCTGTTTCTTTCTTGTCATCCAAGTAAAATGCAAATTCTCTAGCTGGGGTAGGTTTCCAACCAATGACCTCCTGATGAGGGTATTCCACAGTTCGCTCTTCCTTTGTCCACTCTACACCGTTCTCATGGATCTTCCTTTCTTAGTTGAGATGCTTGCATGGGCATAGTGTTAAGGGCCTCGCCTAAGGGCCCAACAATGGTGTGGCACAACCCAGAACATCAACCACCTGAAGAACCACTGCCAGCTTCCATATTATTTGCACAGTAAATAGGATATAACATGGATATAGTGGCTCTGGCGGCCTCTTGCCGGGAGCAGCTGAAAGACCAACGACAACATAACATACTGTATAAGGCGTTTGAATGCTTTGCCAGGTGACATCACAGATAATGATACATGTTCCCCAGAGGTATCCTCATCCAGAACGGCACACTTCCTTGATTATTTTGACGAGGTAATAACAGTGATTGTGCTTATGTTCTGATAACAGATTATGTTCTGATAACAGCCCACATGCAAATGCTTTATTTCTGACATAGGATGCGATGTGTATCGATTAACGTGCAAAATATCCATATTTGGAGCACGGTATTTGGATATTAGGATATCATCAGAGTAATCATTTGAGATATTCTGCTTTTCTGTTTAAACATACATTTTATGTACCATTCATAACACAGCTACAGTACAGCTGAAGAACTCTGGTATTACACTGAACACCACAGTCAACTCACTGTCTGGATCTAAATCAGATGCAGCTACGGTACGATTTCCATGATCCCTGATTTGGCTTTGAATAAAAACGTGATAGCCTTCAAGCTATGTTTTTTCCCCCCCTTCTTTTTGTCCAACTGTATTGATGTTTCACTACAATTCCTTCATTGTGTCTCATGCATCAGATAAAGGGAGTAGCCTATGGGAGTTCGAGCACAATTCAATAACACAATTCGCAGGAAAAATAAATAAAACACTACAGATCAGTATCTAGTTCAATTTAAAGAAAGTCCTAACACTCTGATGTAGATCTCCCGTGTCTCCGTAGCGTTTCCTCCACTCCCGCAGCAGTGTGTAAAGGGTTCTGCAGCGTTCTGCCCACGCTGCGCTGCTCTCCTGGCTCTGACAGAGCGGATACACACACACACACACACACACACACACACACACACACACACACACACACACACACACACACACACACACACACACACACAGAGGCAACACAGACAACCCTTGGGGGCCTAACACAGCCAGAGGTGTATTACTGAACACACACAGTGAGTATGACCCCCAAGACCCATCTTTAGGAGGACCCCCTGCCACCACCACACACTAATCTGTGAGGCCAAGAGAGCCTCACATCCCTTCGAGCCTTCCGCAGTCTGACTCCCAAACGCTCCCTCATTAAAACCCTGCCCTGGGAAAAACTCTATCTATTTCTCTTTCTACTTTTATTCATCAGGAACCTCTGTTTTCTTTTTCTGCCCTTTTACCTTCCCTTCTCTTTCTGTCAGCGGGAGAGATGTTCACTCCAGACTGTCTCCTAATGCTATCATGGCCGACATCACGCCGCCCTGCCATCGATTACTTTCCGGCAACAATGTTTATAACCGTATAAGCAATCTCTGTCAGTTTAGCGCTTTGAATACTCATATGTCTGTATTTTGATACTAAAAGTGGGTGTGGCTGAAGCTGGGAAGGTACTAAGTTCCATAAAACTCCTGGAACAACCCATAGGAATAGCAAGCAGCACAGTGTTCTGGTTCTGGTTCTGACAGTTCTTTAACGTCAGCAATACAAGTCCAAGATGATAAATGGGTTCAACAAGAGATGGCCTTAAATAAAAACAAAACAAACAAACAAACAAACAAACAAACAAACAAACAAACAAACAAAACTGTTAATCCAATTGATTAACATCACAGTTGCTTTCTTTTTATTACTTGTAGAATTACTGTACTCATTCCTGTTGTCTTAAACATCTATTAAAGCAACATTCAAACATTTCCAATTTTAAAATAATAATAATGATATTGATATATTATACTCATAATAATATTAAATTCAGGTGGCAGAGTGGTGTAGTGGTTAGCACCGGCGCACTGCACCTCCATGGTCCAGGCTCGATTCCCGCCTCGGTGTGCATGGAGTTTGCATGTTCTTCCTGTGCTTGGTGGGTGCACGGAGTTTTCCTTCCACAATCCAAAGACCTGCAGGTTAGGCTAACTGGAGTTCCCAAATTGCCTGTAGAGTGTGAACGAGTATGTACGTGTGCCATGTGATGTCCTAGGTAAATTAAAGTTAATATAAGCAAATATTATGAAAAACAAATATTTCTATCACAAAAAAGCAAAAATTAGGTAAGTATAAGTGCATATACTGTATACTTGGCCTACAAGTATAAGTTCTAGTCCAGCCTGGGCCCGTATTCACAAAGCTTCTTAAGCCTAAAAGTGATGAAATTCTTAAGAAAAATCTTAGAATTAGGGCATTTTCTTAGAATTTCCCCTTAAATTTAGGATTAAATCTTAGTCAAAATAAAAATTATTCACAAAACATTTTAGCCCTAAAAAGCTCCTAAGGTAAAATTTTTTAAGAGTCGAGAGGAGGACTTTTAAGAGGCTTAAGAGTTTCTCTAGCAGAGGAGAAAATGGCGGAAGGAAGAAATATTCTCCAAACACTGAACATAAAGATAAAAGTAAACACCTGCTCTTCTGTCCAATTTGGTTTTCTTGTTGTTTTACTTCCTTCCATCTCTCTTGGACTGTTGAGTACAAACCAACCGAAAGTGCAACTTAAATAAACTGTCCTGCAATCGTGTAAATTGTAAAAGCTGAGACATTTTGCTCCCATCAATCTAAAATGGATCACAGGTAATAAAATCAGTATGATAAATAAATGTGAGGACTTAAATATAGTAACTACTGTGTGGAAATTCGTTGCTTCAAAGGTCGACACATTTTCAACATTCAGCTGTTTAATTATTTAATACATTTAATAACACATTTAGCCTAGAAACTTTGCCTAAAGTAGTCTGTAGTCATGATTATACAATTTCTTCATATACAAAAATTATGATTTCATTGTTGGTTCTATTATCATGTATTCTGTTTTCACAAAGAGCACATTTCAAAACCTTTGCAGAAGTCAGAGGTTATTTTTTTATTAACCAATCACAGTCCTTGAATAGCTGCATCATCCCTAGCAATGAGGTCGACCACACCCCCTCACTAAGATAAAAGTTTTTCTACTTTCCTAAATCAGAGTTGGTCTAAAAAGTTTCCTAAATCACTTTTAGTCTAGGACTCCCAGCTAGGACTTTTTAAGCTAAGATAAGGGCTGTCTGAGAGAATTCTAAGAAGCTTTGTGAATACGGGCCCTGGTCTTTTGGATGATTTTATGGGGATTTTTGTCAGTCTGGCTTGCCCAAAGCAGGAGAGTTTCCATTCATCCCTCTAGGAATCTCTGTAGACCAACTAGGGACCTAGGAGGCCAATGGTGACCATGGTATTTATTCCCATTATACCAAACTATGGTAGGACCTCCAGTCAGCACTCACAGGCTCATTCACACACTATGGAAACACCAGTTAGCCTAATCTGCATGTCTTTGGACTGTTGGAAGAAACTGGAGTACCTGGAGGAAACCCACCAAGCACGGGGAGAACATGCAAACTCCATGCACACAGACCCCGAGGAGGGAATCGAACCTGGTCCCTGGAGGCGCAAGGTGATAGTGCTAACCGCTAAGGCACCGTGAAAATAATGAATTTGTGTGCAATAGATTTTACATTGAGATGGTTCAACTTTGGAATTGCATGCATGCCAACAAGGTGAGGGATCTCTAGAGACCATGGATCACCTCCGATCTGTTACACCAAAAGTTTGTCACCTTGGCCGGAATCGTCATTCACGGACGTACGGCTTCCTTTAAAACACATTCAAATGTGGCTAAGAGTCTCATCACCGTAGTGTGCTTGAAAGTCTTCAAGAATTATGCCTTCATTCATCACAAGTCCTGGTTTGACTTGAACGGCCCCTTGCACTTATGTAGAAGTCTTCTGAATTATCATCCCCATTCAGTTCCGTTCCTAGTAAAAGCATTAGAAACTTAAAAGACAGCTGGCTGAATACGATTCGAGATCATACAATATGTCTATTTAGTTTGAGCAGGAATAGCGACACGTTCACGATCATCTTGAATTTCTCGATCGCTTCAAGTATCTGATAATTGGCTCGCTCTCATTCCACGCTGATACACTCCTACATGCACACACACACACACACACACACACACACACACACTATGGATATACGGCATCTCCCTCCGTTATGCCTGTACTGAACCGGTGTGATGCATTTACTGTAACTACTTCATCAGCTTTACTATCATACTTCACACGCACTCATTCACTCGCACCGCAGACGAACGAAATGGCTCGTGCGTGTCTGCTGGGCCCATTTACTCTCAGTTTCACTTGCACGTTGAGCAAATGAATTCAAGCTGAATAAAAACACGCAGGTGTACGCGTGTCTTCCTGTCACTACGTTAGCAGGTTTCACTCTCCCAGGTTCTCTCACCTGAAAGTGAGTTTACCTGATTAGCTCAGCTGAGAGCTCGCACCACTAAACACCTTTAAGCTCCGCTTCTGTGAATCTCACACGCTCACCTATTTAACCGACGTGTTATAGGAGGTGCCGGAGCGAAACTTCTGTCTAATCTCCTGACAAACCATCTCGCGCTTTGATCGCCCGGAAGATATCCGACTGAGAGATGTTGCTCTTCTTTTTTTTCCCGCCTGTGCTAAAATATTAATGGTGCAGACGTTCGGGTTTTAGCTTTGGATAGTCACTGACTGCTCTTTTCCTCCTCTGAATAGTTAATAGATACCGTAGATTATATGATCAATTGCTTTCATCGTGTGTGCACGGGGAGCGTTCGTATTGCAGCCGCCTCTCTGATCTGCTCGTCTGGTTGAAGCGCGATCAAATGCAAGAAGGCCAGAAAGGACCGAAATGCAAATGGAGGTCATGAGACGGCGTGTTTCCATTGTGATATTGGTACCCTGGGGGTCAATGAGATTGGACATAGTGTAGCGTCGCAAATAATCGGTAACTCACTCACTCACTTATCATCTATACCACTTTATCCTGTATACAGTGTCACGGGGGCCTGAAGCCTATTCCAGACGGGCTACACTCTGGCTGGGATGCCAATCCATCGCAGGGCACACACACACACTTAAACACTCATTCACTCAGTCAATTTGGGAACACCAATTGACCTAATCTGCATGCCTTTGGACTGTGGGAGGAAACCGGAGAAAACCCACCAAGCACGGGGGAACATGTAACCTCCATGCACACAGAGGTGGGAATCGAACTCAGCCGGGAATCAAACCTGCAACCTGGAGGTGCAAGGAGACAGTTCTAACCACTAAGCCATTCAGTAAGACCAAATTATAAAGAGTAAGAAAGAAGCAGTCTAAACCTAATTCAACTCCATCCTTATGTCCTACACTACATGTCAAAATCAAGACCTTCAAGCCAATCAGAAGTGAGAATTCATTATTCATTAGACGCTCTGCTTTAAGTAAACACAACTTCCAGGTTGCAAGTCCATAATTACTGATTGTAGTCCATCTGTTGCTTTGAACAGGCAGTGCATATGTGTGTGTGAGTGTGTGTGTGTGTGTGTGTGTGTGTGTGTCCTGCACATGCGGAGGACTGATCTGACCAAAATCCCACATCGTTCCACAACAAAAAAGCACTACACCTTTCTCTCCATGTTCTCTAATGTTTCCGTCTGTGTGTGTGTGTGTGTGTGTGTGTGTGTGTGTGTGTGTGTGTGTGTGTGTGTGTGTGTGTGTGTGTGTGTGTTTTTTTTCTCTTTTATTGTCCCTCTTTTCTATCTCCGCCCTCACTCCCTACCTATCTGTTTTTCTTTCCTTTAATGAGAGGCTCACAGGACTTGGCGCTAAATGAATGCGGCTTCAGTCGGCGGTGGCAGAAGGAGCCGAGACTGACAGTAATGGAGGGCTTTTGGCTGCCCATCACAGCAGCTGCGCAGGTTTCAGTCGAGCTGCGATGGTAGCGATTCGTATGCCTGCCAGACGGCTTTCCGTCACATTTTTTGACTTAAACACGCTGTGTAGTTCGGGATCTAACCTTTTTTTTCCCTTTCTTTTCTTTTCTTTTTTTTTAAATGTTTGACTTTGACACCCAAATTGGAGAGGTGTTCGAGTCAATCCGATTGAGCAAATGAAGGACTTCATACAGACGTCGACCCAGAGGCATTCCGGGGAAAAGCTCTGCGACTTGTAAAAGACATAGTAGACATTTTGATGTGAAATATTTAAACTGAGCTTGAAATATTACTCCTGGTACATAGTTCTCTCATGGTGCATACAGTAGTTTGGTACAATGGTACATGGTTCTACAGTAGAATGTATCATAGTATGGGACTAAGCAAAACATACCAGGGTATTGTCAAAAATACGTTCTACATTCATTCATTCATTCATTCATTCATTCATTCATTCATCTTCTTTATCACTTATCCTATACAGGGTGATGGAAAGCCTGGAGCCTGTCTCAGAAGAATTTGGGCAGGAGGTGGGATACACCCTGGACAGGGTGCCAATTCATCACAGGGCACACACACACACACACACACACACACACACACACACACACACACACACACACACACACACTTTGGGCAATTTGGGAATGCCAATTAACCTCATCAGCATGTTCTTGGACTGTGGGAGAACCAACCAAGGACAAAACGAACATGCAAACTCCATGCACATAGACCCGAGGCAGCAATCTCGACCCTGGAAGTGTGAGGCCACAGAGCTGACCACTACGCCACCAAGCTGCTCAAAAATATGTTATGTTAGTGGTAAGAATTTATATAGTAACCTATACAGTGAAATTTTTACCTGTTATGGTACCCTCCAAAGGTTAATACACAATACCATGGTGAATATCATGGTACCTAATAGGAACTACACTGGTTACCAAAGTTCAACATGTAATATGGTAATGCCTGGACTGTTGCATATCAGTATAATACGTACAATATGGTACGTATGTACATACAATCTGCTGATCTTTGTTAGCCACTGTGGTACCCAGTAAGTACCATACCATAGTATTTGCCAAAGTATGGTGCTACACACCATGGCACTACCATGGTACTCTCTGAGTACTCACTGTAGTCTACACTGGTATTCTCTATGTGTGTCCTATGGGTGTCCACTATGGTAATGTCTGAAGTACAGCAGTAATACTAAGGTCTATTACTGTATGCTGTGTGATATACTATACCACAGGAAACTATAATACATACCATAGTAAAAAAAATGGATGTGTATTTGTATTAATATTATGTATTTCTTCATAAAAAGTTATGCTATAACGCGATAATAAAACAAGGTTTTGATCTAAAGGGTTGAGCAGACAATTCTAATAAAAAAATAAATAAAAGTTTCCTAAAATAAATGTGTAAGAAAATGTTATCAAGGTAAGGCTTCAAAAAGTTTTTTTTTTTTTTTTTTTATGTCATGAAGCACATGCTAAAGTTTATTTGAAGATAAATACCCCTTGAACGTGATGATTTAGGGATGGAGTTTGAATTTTAATGCTAGCTGTGTGCGTCCTTCCTTATTAGCAACATTAGCCTCATAGCTCTAGCCAAAAAAACAAACAAACAAACAAACAACACTTTCTAAAGTTAAAAACATTTCCTATAAACCACTTGTCTATGTAGCATTAGCCTTCATGTCTTAGCACTGAGCTAGACATTTATCATCACTTTCTGTGATATGTCTTTACACAGTGTAGTTGATCGATGAACTCAATTCCTGTAGAAGCTGTGGTTGCTGTTTCTTTTTGCTCAACCAAAGCCACACCTAACACTTGTACAAGACACACACACACACACACACACACACACACACAGCGGTCTCACTGCAGTGAGCTATCTCTGTGCTAGGCTAGCCGCTAATCCATTCCCTGGGTCCATGAATTATTAATAACGAGCGAGCGGGTGTAGTGGCAGAGACAAATAGGCTAGCGTTATTCACTGACTAGCACTCAATGTGCTTTTTAGTCATGCTCCAGCTTTCACCTAGTCCATCCTGACACCGAGATTTCTTTCCTCTCTTTCTTTTTTTTTTTTTAGCTGGCTTGCTCTCTGTGTCGCTGTTTTGAAGCACTCTGAATCTCTTGTGAGTGAAGAGTAAATGCCCCGGTCTCTGGAGATTTACACAGAAGAGCGCCGGATGAGTGTACGGGCATGTGCGAAGTCCTGGTAGGTACTGTAGTGTGCACTATAAAAGGACATATCCAACAGGCACTCCCGACAATGGAGTTGACGCAGACCCCGAGGGCGTGTCTGCGTGTATCTGTGTGTGCATTTTTAGGACGATTATAGTGGGTGGACGGCGGTCCCTAAGGGAAATGGCAGGGGCATTAACCCAGTTTTCTGGGACGGCTCCTGGATTATTTGGTCAGGAGACTGCTTCAGTTGACCGTTCACATTTTAGGGCAGTTTACAACAATAGTGACTGAGTGATAATTCCATGGATTCGTTCCCAGATATACGAAAGTGTGGGTCCAAGCCTATGGTGTGGAGTGTTTGTTGCTCTTCAAAACCTTTCTTTACATAACTTTAATTCCCTCATTCATTTGGTGGTTTGTTCGATGTAGAAAAAGAAGTCTTGTACTTGACTTGGTTTAAGGACAATATAAGAAACAGTAATGCTGGTGTTAATGTTAATAAATGCAACAGTACAGAATGCATTTTTTTGACTTCTACCACTTTATATCAATATCACATCACTATTGTACATGAATATTTAAGAAATATCACACCCGTTTACACATCAATGGCCAATAACATTAAAACACAAAACATTAAGGCCAATATTGTGTAGGTTCCTAGCTGGTGGTTCGAGCCCCAGCTCTGCCATGTTGCCGCTGTTGGGGTCTTGAGCCAAGGCCCTTAATCCTGTCTGCTCCAAGGCCCCTGTATAATGGCTGATCCTTTGCTCTGATCCTAGCCTACAAAAAAAATAAAAAATAAAAAATGCGATATATAAAGAATTAAGAATTTCACTGTGCAATAATGTATATGCGACAAATAAAGGCTAAACTTAACTTATGCTATGAATTGTCTGTGAAACAAGTTATATCCTGTTATAACACAAGTTATAACACTCATTTGCATCTTTTATTTATGCCAGATTTGCACACGGTTTACAGGGTTCTGACACTGACAACTCTGATGTTGAGAATTACGCAATGAAGAACATTTCATATAACAAGGTGTTTTAACATTGACTTATTATTACATTTTAAAGACATTCATAAGGGTCTCCAGTCTCCAGGAACACACAACCAGAATGAAAAAATGAAAACATTTCCTACAAGCAAACCAGATTCCTCCCCCCCTCTCAGCCTTGTGACTTCATACTGTATATCCAGAGACCCTAACGCGGCTTAATGCTCGACTCCGCCCAGTTCTAACCAGCTCTGCCATTCGCTAGGTGCCATTAGTTAGCCTTAGTTGTGTTTGAACTTTGATATAATTAAAGGATTTCATTGTTGAGGATGTCACCGTGAAATAACACAGATACAGACAATATATTTCTCCCCTTATTTTGTTTATTAGAAATGTGGGTGAAAAAGGCCTGAAAATAGGTGCTTGATAAGATCTTCAAGGCCTTCACAGTCTCTGCATTCTGATTGCCTAGGAAAATGCACTTCCTTAACGAAAATGTCAGGGGGAATTCATTTAAAGCTACAGACACTAAAACAGTGCGTTTGGAAAAGGAGAGAAACACCTCCTGGAACACCTGGAACACCTGGAACATGTGGAGTAAATGCAAACGTTTAAAAGAAATAGAATAATGTGACCTTTAACGAGTTTAATCCAGCATACAAGAGCTGTTACTATAGAAACGCTAACATATAAGAACGAGCACCGTCTTTCGGAGAACTAAATGGTAAAAAAAAAATGAATCAAATAATTTTTGATCAATTAAACATGACTACAGATTTCAGGAGCAGTTACCCAGAAGCCACTGCCATCAGAAGCCATTTTGAAGTCATGCGATTGTATTTACTTTCAAACTGCAAAACGACGTTTAAACGGTGTTGGACGCAGGGTTCACTTTTTTCCCCCGCACACACACATACACACTCCAACATGCGGAGGTAAAACTTTGAAGCTTCAGAATAATTAGCATATGCAAATGAACCTCCGGCGAGCTCATATTTGAGCTTCTAAGTCAACACAGAAGGTGGATCAAACTCAAATATTTTGCCGTAGCGTAAATTCAAATATTGTAAATGAAAGTTATGCAAAAATGACATCATTTGTCTTCGCGAGTGAATTTCAGACCAAATATTTATGCAGCAGTGCTAAACGAGCACGAGTAAAAAAAAAAATCATTCTAAAAACAATAGCATTTAATTGACAGGAGGAAACTATAGCCGTGAATACGTGCTGATTGTGAGTGTGCAAGCAGACACAATCAAGGCAAATTGACATTCGCAGGAACATCTAATTATGTTTATCTTACAGAGTTTTCGGATCTGGCTCTGCTACTTTTGGTATACGACGGAAGCAAAAAACAAAAAAAACAACAATAACCGAAACTGTGGTGGAGAAACGGAGTCGGCTCCAAACCGACGTCTTTCTCCTGCGTGCCTTTGAAGACGCCGTGGTTTCGCAATATTGATTTCGCCCCACTTAGAAAACAAGTTGAGGGAGTGTATTTGTGTGCGCAAGACAGGCAGAGCTCTAATCAAAGTCATACACACATTCTTCCATACAAACACACACATACACACCAAGAACACAACAAACAAAGGCACTATTTTTGTGTCGAATTTCACATCAGGAATAAAAAAAATAAAAACACCTTAAATACCCTTACACATACAGTCATGACAACAAATTCAAGCCTATTTTACTTTTAAAATATACTTAAACTTTATCAAAGTAAAAATTTTCCCTCGACAGCTCACACACACACACACACACACACACACACATACACACACACTCACATAAGCGCAAGACAGTCTCATCTTTACAGAGACATCCGCAGAAGGTAAATGCTTTTTCTTGACTCTGTCCATGCATGTGTATGTGGAGAAGTGTGTGTGTGTGTGTGTGTGTGTGTGTGTGTGTGTGCGTGTGTGTCAGGATTAGGCTGTAGGGAGGATCAGATTTGTTCCTGATGAGGTGATGTGCTCCTCTGAGCTCTGCTGCTTTACAGATTTTTCTCTGTGTGTGTGTGTGTGTGTGTGTGTGTGTGTGTGTGTGTTCTCTCCGCTCCGTTGGCGCTCTTTGCACTCTTTGAAGTAGAAACTCCACTTTAAATAAGGGCTTCACTGGTGCCTGCAAACACACTCCTGCCTCTAAGTAATTGGCTTATTTCATTTAGGCAGGTGAAGGGCCTCATAGTGACTCACTCTTTTTTGCCCCTCTTTTCTTCTTTATTTCTACCTTTTTCTTCCTATCTATACATGAGATAGACGGATGTTTCTGTGTGCGCTCGCTCAATAGGTGTGAAGCTATTTGTGTATCTTTTTTTTTGTGTGTGTGTGTGTGTGTGTCTGCATGTGTGTGATTGTCAGAGCGTGGTATACCCAAGTGCCAGCAGGTGCAAAGCCTCACACAGGTGCCAAGAGGTTTTTTATTGAACATAATTTCTCTAGTTCAGATATCTATTCAAACCTTGTCTTATTTTGGATGCAATCCACAAAGTGTGGTATAGCTTATAGAAAAACTTGTGATGATACCTTTTTTTTGGTACAGTACCTAAAATCTATGACTTGTATACACCATGTAGGATTTAACGGAAAAAAAAATGCTCTTTCTGCATGTGTAAGTACCAAACACGGTACAGAAAATAGGCATTATGGGTAACCAACTTGCATCTAAAAGCTCTACTGTAAATAGTAGAGTAAAAAGGTATTTATTTTGTACCCAGCAATTATACATGGGAATTATAAGAACTCCTAACTCAATTTGATGTAGTAAACAGGCATTCAGAATACCCACCCTGCAAAAGTAAAAAGGGTATTTTGGGAATTTGGGTAGTTCTGATAGAGGAAAACAAGACAACATGAAGAGGATCCAATAGGCATGAGGAGAACAAGGGAAACACCAAAGAGCCCAGAGCCAGTGGTCAGTATTGAACCTGGGATCCTGGCTGTGTGGCGAATACACATTCCTTTCCTCTTTCTGTATCTCCTGTACATCATTACAGAAGGTACTCTGGAGCCTGTACCAGGGGACTTGGGACACAACGTGGGATATACCCTGAATGCATGGCATTGGCTCACAGAGACTCACACACTCATTACGGCATTAAAAAAATTAGGCATTGAGAATACAAAACTAAATGCTATACGTAGACATTGGGAATACCCAAGTTGCTGATAATATAGAGATTGGAAACACCGGACATGATACTAAAAGTAGGCATTGTGAATACCCGACTTGGTGTTAAAAGTAGGCATTGGGAATACCTAACTTGGTGTTACTAGTAGGATTGGGATTAGCAAATTTGTTGCTAAAAGTAGATATTTGGGAATACCCAACTTGGTGTCAAAATTGGGCATTGGGAATACCCAAATTGCTGGTAGAAATTGGGAACCTCCAATTAAGTGTTAAAAGTAGGCATTATTAATACCCCACTTGGTGCGAATTGCAGGCAACTTGATGCTAAAACTAGGCATTGGGAACACTTGGTGTACTGTATAACTTGGTGTACTAAATAGTCACACCTATATAGGCTTCATCTTTGATGGAGATAAAAGATAACAACAACAATAGGCATGGGATGTACCCAAATTGGCATATCAAACATCCATGGAGAATACCCAAATGGTGTAGTAAATTGGCATTAGGATAAGGGATTTGTAACCCCGCACAAAATAAATGAATAAACATACAAATAAATAAAATAAAATAAACAAATAAATAAAAACAGAAATGGCATTGAGAATACCCAACTTGATGATGGAATTTATCATTTTGGGCATACATGTACAAGTTGGAGCAGCTATGGGATGGGAATCACAACCTTGTTGAAGTAAATCTTCGGTGTCAAAAGTGTGAGTAACATCCATTATGCACACATTGGGATATATGTGTACAATATTTGGTGCAGTAAAATGGAAGGGCTTCTGTATATAAGGGTATGGACCTCAACAGAGGGCATAGACATTATGGGTACCAAAATGAATGTAGTAATTGGGCATTCCAGGTACTCCTCTCAGTGAAGTAATTGGGTGTTACAGTGTGTAAACATTGCTTAGTTAATTAGTATTACTGATATCAAACTTAGTGTTGTAATTGGGTTTCACGAGTGCAGACTTGGAGCAGTTTCATATATACAGTCTTATGCAAAAGTAGGCACAACTTTGTGCACACAGTTGCGGACACTCACCAACCATGAGTTCCTCTAAGCAGCTGTGTAAGACTCTGAAAATGAAAGTTATTGATGCCCACAATGCAGGAGAAGGCTACAAGAAGATAGCAAAGTGGTGTCAGCTTGAAGTTTCCACAGTGAGAAATGTAATTAAGAGATGGCAATTCAGGGGAACTGTGGAGGTCAAGATGAGATCTGGAAGACCAAGAAAACTCTCTGAGAGAACTGCTCGTATGCTGCTCAGAAAGACAAATCAAAACCCCCAATTTGACTGCAAAAGAACCTGCAGGAAGATTTAGCAGACTCAGCAGTGGTGATACACCGTTCCACAAGACCTTCATGGAGGAGTCAGCAGAAGAAAACCATACCTGCGTCCCCTCATAAAATCCAATGTCAGAAGTATGTAACAGAACATCTACAGAAGCCTCAAGTGCTGTGGACTGATGAAGTTAAAATAGAACTCTTTGGCCACCACCAGCAATGGCATGTTTGGAGTAGAAAAGTAGCAGCATTTCATGAAAAGAACACCTTGCCAACTATTAAGCATGGGGGTGGATCTATCATGCTTTGGGGTTGTGTTGCAGCCATGGTGGAGGGAAGAATGGATTCCATTAAATAACAGCAAATTCTGGAAGCAAACATCACACCATCTGTAAAAAAGCTGAAGCTGAAAAGGGGACGACTTTTACAACAGGACAATAATCCTAAACATACCTCGAAGTCCACTATGGAATACCTCAAGAGATGCAAGCTGAAGGTTTTGGAACAGCCATCACAGTCCCCTGATTTAAACATCTGCATAGCTGTACATGCAATAGCTGTCTCAAGCTGTACATGAATATTACAGAACTAGAAGACTAGGAAGAATTTAAAGACTTTTAGCTGGCTATAAAAAGTGTTTGCAAGCTGTGATATCTGCTAAGTACTGATTATGTAGGGTGCCCAAACCCAAAACCCAAAATATTTTTATTTTTTATATCTTTGTTCAATTTATGACATAAAAAGTAACTATGCACCAATGGTTGCTGACAATATTGTGCATTTTTCCATTTTTAAGAGAGACTGTGTTAACATCCTTTCAATTAAAAAAATCACCAAAATCTGTTATTTATCAAGGGGTGCCTAAACTATTGCATAAGACTATATATATTATTGGTACCAAAACAAGTTTGTACCGGTGTAATTAATGCATAATATGACTACTGACCTTGATATAGAATGTGGGCATTAAATGTATAAAACTCAGGGTATTTAAACTGTTTATATTCATAAGACATGGGTATTAAGGGTAATGAACCCAGTATAGTTAAAGTGTTTTATTTGTACTAAGCCTAGTGTAAATAATTTGCAATGGGTGTAGCTATTTGATGGGGTAAATAGGTATTTGTTTTAATCTCAGTTTAGTAAATGTGCATTAATGATATTAAACTCAGTGTACTGAATGTGCATTATGGGTATCGAACTCAGTGTAGTGAATGTGCATTATGGGTACCGAACTCAGTGTACTGAATGTGCATTATGGGTACCGAACTCAGTGTAGTGAATGTGCATTATGGGTACTGAACTCAGTGCAGAGAATGTGCATTATGGGTACCAAACTCAATGTAGTGAATGTGGATTACAGTATGGGTACCAAACTCAGTGTAGTGAATGTGGATTATGGGTACCAAACTCAGTGTAGTGAATGTGCATTATGGGTACCGAACTCTGTGTAGTGAATGTGCATTATGGGTACCGAAATCAGTGTAGTGAATGTGCATTATGGGTAACGAAATCAGTGTAGTGAATGTGCATTATGGGTAACGAACTCAGTGTAGTGAATGTGCATTATGGGTAAGGAACTCAGTGTAGTGAATGTGGATTATGGGTACCGAACTCAGTGTAGTGAATGTGGATTATGGGTACCGAACTCTGTGTAGTGAATGTGGATTATGGGTACCGAACTCAGTGTAGTGAATGGCATTATGGGTACCGAACTCAGTGTAGTGAATTTGGATTATGGGTACCGAACTCAGTGTAGTGAATGTGCATTATGTGTACCGAACTCAGTGTAGTGAATTTGGATTATGTGTACCGAACTCAGTGTAGTGAATGTGGATTATGGGTACCGAACTCAGTGTAGTGAATGTGGATTATGGGTACCGAACTCAGTGTAGTGAATGTGCATTATGGGTATCGAACTCAGTGTAGTGAATGTGGATTATGGGTACCGAACTCAGTGTAGTGAGTGTGGATTATGGGCACCAAACTCAGTGTGGTAAACTGATGTTAGAGGTAGCTAACTTAAAGTAGTAAATAATATAACAAATTATTTGTACCAAATACATAATAGACCCTGGTATAAGGGTCATTTAGGGTGCCATTACAATAAATAACACTATGAGTTCCAAAAATGTCTTACTTCACACGTTACATCAGGTCCCCTAAGACACACAGAACAAGTGCTATCAACTACATGTACATGCTGATGTTGAAGCTGAGGGTGATTGATGACTTGTGGATTTACTCACACGGCCTACCTGCAGCAAGGGCCTTGTTGAGAGACGAAGAGAAATGACTGTCTATGTGTGTGTGTGTGTGTGTTTTGAGTGTTTTCCTCTGTACTGTCCGTGCAGCATAGATCAATAGACTCTCCGAGCGTGAGACAGCTCGTCTCTGGGATGCAGAAACACAGGTCTAGAGTCAGCGGTCCCAGTCATTCCCATCCTCCGTCGGCCGAAAGAGTCGTCTTGGAACAGATCGATGGCTGACATCAGCCAGGGAACACACCCTCCTTCAGTTATTACCTCCGACTCTGTCAGAAATCACACACTGATAGATTACACACGCTCACAGAATGATGCATTACAGACAGCCCACGTCCGCACACACCACACACACACACACACACACACACGGCGATACATTACGGACAGACTCACTCGGCTTCCCTGGACGAGCCAGCCATGAAGGAGGGCGATCCGATGAAAAATGATGCTTAGAGAGAAAGAGATGTTGTCCTTTTTTTTGGGATTTCCTCTTTTGTTGTTTAGAATGTCTGTCAGTAACTTTTGTTCATGG
Organism: Clarias macrocephalus; assembly: GCA_011419295.1. Classification (NCBI taxonomy): domain Eukaryota; kingdom Metazoa; phylum Chordata; class Actinopteri; order Siluriformes; family Clariidae; genus Clarias; species Clarias macrocephalus. The sequence continues at coordinate 22,095 of JAAGKR010005620.1, forward strand.
ATAGCTGGGCTATAATGTCTCTGGGAGAGAATAGAGCTATATATGTTTTAGAGAGTCCGGGTTGCATTACATTACATCGACTTTTGCAGTGAATGTGTTCTGGTTGGAGCAGAAAGTGTGTCAAGCAAAAACTTGCATTTGTTGTTTATTGCTTACAAATTATCAGGTCAGGTAGATTCAGGTCTTAGACATTTATTCCTTCATTCATTTTCTGTACCGCTTATCCTTAAACAGGATCGCGGGAAGCCTGGCGCCTATTCCAGGAGACTTCAGGCATGAGGCAGGGAACACCCTGGACAGGGTACAAACACTCCCACACTCATTCAAACACTGCAGGCAACTATCCTAATCTGCATATCTTTGGATTGTACAAGGAAACCGGAGTTTCACCAAGCAGAAGGAAGAACGTGCGGACCACGCACACAGACCCGAGATGGGAATCGAACCTACAACCCTGGAGATGTGAGTCCACATTGGAATGGACCAAAATAGATCAATACAAATCTTTTGAGAATGATTAAACTACACCAAAGAGCATTGGATAAAATTGTGTCAAGTTTCCAAAGAACTAGTTCTGTAAGACTTGATGTTTTTGGAAGGAGTCTCCAGTGTCAGTACTTTGTAACGCAAAAAAGATTCAAGATTAAATGTAACTGTAAATGTATAGAAAGTATGATTTATCATTCATAAATCAATAAAAGTTTGGCATTTTTGTGGTATTAGAACAAAAACATATTTCAGAACATGGCTTTATTGGAGGAAACCAAAAACTTTTTGTTGTAACAAAATGTCTGTTTCATGCCTTGTCTTATCAAACTACCACCTTATCATTGATTTCGTTTCTGCAACAACATTATGTTTTTATGTTCCTTAATTTAAATGGTCATGAATGCACACAGTCTAAACAGGAGTCACCTGAATCAGTCGACTTATGAGAAAATAATTCACTCGGGACCTTTGAGATTATAACCCTTCAAGTGAAGGATGTGCCAGGACGTAGCAGGTAGCATTGGTATGTAGATCAAATCTTCCTGGTTGAGCGTTATGCAGAGTGAAGTTCATTGTGTCTTTGGGTCATTTCGAGGAAAGATTCCCTCAAACCTTACACTCAGTCTGTCTACTACTATTACTGTACAATAACACACACATACACATACAAAGGCTTCTGGCAGATATAAATCATCTCTGACAAGGGCAATGACAGGTTACAAACCTCTGCTAGCTGCCTCGCCTCGCCTCGCTCGTTCAACCCGTGCTGAACATCGCGGAACAGAAATAATTTTGAAAACGATTTATAACTACCGGGGACGGACTGTAGAGACGCAGGTACGACTCATAACACATGAGATGTCAGGAGGCAAGGAACTCTAATTATTATTATTTGTTTTAATGAAAATTTGTATAAAAAAGTGAAGAAAACAAGCATTTAAGGCAATTTTTAAATACAATTATTAAAGCGATGTCATCGAGGCTACTTTAAACGGCTGCCTATTATGCAAAATTTTGGTCATTTTTAGATGTTCAGATGTGTGTTTCCAAATGTGGAAAGAAAATTTCTTCTAGTTTTGGAGAAATTTTGCTCCTAATATGACCTCATGGTGGGAGTGGCTCAGCAGGTGCTCATTTACATATAAAGGAAGCTTGGAGTATGAGGAAAAAATGTGTTATCTGAGGGGTATTTCAGCTGAAGCATTAACACACCCATGAGCGCGCACACACACACACACACACACTTGAAGAAGCTTTGAGACTTTAACTTATTAAAGAAATAGTAAAAAATATGGAACCGTTAAAGAATAATATATATATATATATATTTCCCGGTTTTGGATTTTATTTGGAAAGTTTTGAATAGGCGAGTAATGTCTGGTAAAATAAATAAATAAAAAAGTAAAAAAAAAAAAACATCATATTTAAAATTTGCTTTATTATTAATTTTCTCGTATTCCCTATTTTAGTGACTCTGACGCATTTTCAGTTGTTTATTTATTTCCGAATGTGATATTTGGCTGGTATTAAGGTTTAATATAAAAATAAAAATGTGAATATGATGTTTGAAAGTCTCAGCTGTACTCTATACTTATTTAGTATGATGGTTACATGATTAATACAGTATATCTGATTAGTTTTAATACCATAATCTGTGTTATACGGTAAACCGTATCAACACAGCTGGAGTTTGACACGTCATAAAGCTTTTCTTTTCTTTATTTTTTATTTTTTTATGTATGTGTGTGTGTGTGTGTGTGTGTGTGTGTGTGAGCTCAGTGCCACTAGTGCTACCTCAGGATCCTCAAATTCATCTGTCTGTTTGAGTAAATCAAGCAACACACCCACACACCCACACACACACACACTGACAGGTGCCAGTCTGTGACAGGCCTCATGTTGTTGAAGGTGACATTATAAAGAACAATGCTGGCGGCCATTTTATGCTGCGTATCACAGAAAGGATAGCACACGATCAGAGGTGTGTGTGCATGTATCTATCTGTGTGTGTGTGTGTGTGTGTGTGTGTGTGTGTGTGTGTACTCATCTGGCAGAGAGGCCACCAGCGCACCACTAAACATGATGAACACTCTTTTTGTCTCTATCTCTGTCACACAGAGTCCTGCAATTTGGCTGTACAGGTTCTTTATACAACACACACACACACACACACACACACACACACACACACACACACACACACACACACACACAAATGCTTTGCCAGCTCCAAACGTGCTCATAACCTGGAAACAGGAAGCATGTGGAGCTTCAGTGTCCCTCTTCCACCAGTCCAGACTAGTTCTCAGCGTGTCTCCGCTGTCCCCCCGTTCCAGCCCAAAATGAGTCTTTAACCCTAACACAGCGAGCATGTGACCCTCGCCCCTGAACCTCACCCACCTGCCAGGGTATTGGCAGTTCAGCCGCGTTGCTTGTGATGCCCACAGTAGTCCCCCGCCTGAACGCACCGGCCGGTCGGCTGGCGGGAACAGGTGTTGCGAGCTCAGCGTTCCCCAAGAACGAGCAGCCGGCGATCGGCGGTTCCTACTGCTGCAACACGCGCTGTCTAACAAACACAACGAAACCTGCCGAGTAGTGGTGTGTGTGTCTGTGTGTGTCTGTGTGTGTGTGAGCTTGGATTGCTTGACAAAATTTCCAGTTTGAATCATAATCAAAAGTTCAGAATATCCACATAGTCCAAGAGAAGCAAATCTATATTTAGATGTCATTAATGGTGATGCTCAATCCTACATATTTTTATCTGCTACTTTGCATATATTACCTAAATGAATATAAAAATTCATTCATTTTCAGCACTAAAATAAATATCAAGTGGTTACCAAGTATACTTTATCTTATACAGGCCATATGTGTCGATCTTTCTCTGAAGAGCTATTAAGCTTCATTTTGGTTCCAATGCTTTTACAAAGAGTCAGAAGGTGTTGTTGTATTATCAATTTCGCTACTTATTTATTTATTTATTTTAGATGATATTTAGTTTCTTTCTATGACAATGTTTATTTTATTCTTTCAATTCATTTATTTTTCTTCCTTTTACTTTTTACCTTTTAATTTCATTTCACTGCACATCTTCAAATGTTTTTCTTTCTCTTTCAATTCAATTTTGTTCTATGTTCACTTCAATTTTATTACTCTTCGTATCTTTCTTTCTCCTACCACCAGTCTTTCATTTCACTTTTACATCTTCTGTCTTTTGTTACATTTTTTGTGCACTTCATTTTCAATATACTTATTTTGTTAAAAATTTTACTTCTTTTTTCTTTCTTCCTTTTATGGTTTCACTTTCTTTCTTACTTTCTTACTTTCTTTCTTTCTTTCTTCTGTTAATGCATTCATTTCTCATTGTTTAACTTAATTTTCAGTCTTCCCTTTAGTTTACTCATTCATTATTTCATAGTTTTTGTTTCATTCAGCGTTTTCCCATTTCTTTCTTTCTTTTTTTCGTTCTTTCTTTTTACTTTCATGGCTTCTTTCTTTAATTTTACTTTTCTATGTTCACTTCATTTTCACTAAACTTCATAACTTATTTCTTACATTTCTTGAACTTTTTTAACCTTATATTTTGTCACGACATCTTAAACCTTTCTTTCTTTTTTGTGTTTTGTTCTGGAAATTAAAATCTAGTGATTATTATTATAATCTAATCTAATCTAATCTAATCTAATCTAATCTAATCTAACATAATATAATAGTAAAAACAAAACAAAACAAAACTAAATTAGAAATGAATACGACATAGCTGTGTTTAAATCCATAAATTTGTAAAGTGTAAAGAATGAGAAATTATTGCGAATACAAACCTAAAATATGCAAGTTTGTTGTATAAGTTATGTTTTGAAAATGTTTAATTAATTGAATTTATGATTTATTTAAAAAATATATATCGTTCATTCATTTTTTTTTCTTTCTTGGTTATTGAACATTTTATACTTGGTTATTCATTTGGTTCTTTTTTAATTTATTTTATATTTCTTTTCTTTCTTTTTTTTAAATTATTGTCTTTCATATATTCTTTTTTTCCCTTCTTTTAATTAGCATTTTAGCTCAGATTTGCATAGATGCACATAGACAAAGTGTTCATGTGGACTCATAGGCTGTAATTTTGAGTCCTGGAATCTTTTTTTTGATGTTTATGAATTAAATGAAATACATTTTCTCTTTCTTTCTCTTTGTGTGTGTGTGTGTGTGTGTGTGTGTGTGTGTGTGTGTGTGTGTACAGTATGTGTGTGTGTTTCGAGCATGGCCGGCTAAACTGATTTCCTGCTCAGGCTCAGGTCCTCCTACGCATCTCAGATCAATTTGTCTTGGAGACAGGAATCCATATTCTTCTCATCACAGGTATCTTCCTCTCTCTCACACACACACGTTCGTCCGACCTCCTCACACTTCATGCTGATTCAGCTTTTAGAGCTGACACCCCACAGACCGCCTCCCACCTTTCTGTCTGTCTTTCCGTCTTACTGGACGCGGGGCTGGTGTCCCAGGGGGCGATTTTAAAGGTGTTCCATCACACCATGCTAAACGTGTAAAACTCTCTCTCTCTCTCCCTTTCTCTCTCAGTGTGTGTGTGTGTGTGTGTGTGTGTGTGTGTGTGTGTGTCTTTAGCAGTAGAAGTGCTGTGTTCCCCTGTGTCTATAGCCGATCAATACTACACAGGAGTTAAATTAGACCTCCACTCTGCTTTAGCTCAGCTAGCACTGAGGTAGATTTTCCCCCAACTGAGTCAAAAAAAACAAAAAAATCAACTTCTGTTTGTTTCGACAAACAATTCACCTCAGCGGACTCACACACAATTCAGTCATCCAAAGGGGAAAAAAAGAAATGATACAGGGGAAGCCAAACTTCACAAGCATTTGCCCAGTTCTTAGCAGTCTTGTTATAATGTTTTTTTAAAGCTAACTATTAGCCATTTCAGCTGAAAGCTAAACTTACTGAAGCAGCTGAAATAGATAACAATTCTTTTACTTTCTCTGACAGAAAAACACACATTTAGCTGCTGTTTTCGTTTTGCGCACAGATAAATCATCTCCTACTAGAAACCTGTTGTTGTTTTTGTTTTTGTTATTGTTGAGTTAGCGGTCATGCAAGGCGGCCATATTGTGAGGGAATGTGTGCTGTAGTGGCTGAGTGACCTGCAGGCGAGTGACATCGTCCTCACATCGTTTTTACATTTCTTTCTTACATTTTCATTCTTTCCCTATTTGATTCACTTCATATTATTTCACTTAACTTTTAGTCTCTTTGTTTCATTTTATTTTATTCATTATTATTTTCCCTTGTTTCAATAAGCCTTCCACTTTCTTTTTTTTTTTCGTTCTTTCTGTCTTCTATTTCAGCTTCCTAATTGCTTCTTATTTTTAGATTACTCACTTTTTTTTGCTACTAGTTTATACATTATTTATATTTTATATTATTAATATTAATTTTATATTATTTTTCATTCATTAATTTTTTCTTGCTTTCAGTTTTTTTGTTTATTGTTTCACTTTATTCCTTTTAGGCTTACATTTAAATTTTTTTATTAAAAATTTTATGTTTTCCTTCCACTATATTTCTTTTATTTCTTTAATTCTTCTTTCTTTCTTTCTTTCTTTCTTTCTTTTTGTTTCTTTATTTAATTATTTGATTCCTTTTCTTTTGTTGAACATATTTCTTTTTTCATTTTATCCTTTTTTTGCTTTTAGTTACGTTATGTTTATTACTTCACCTTATTACTTCCCTGAACTTCACTTTATTTCACATCACGTCTTATTCTTTCACTTTCTTGTTCTCTTTTATTTTTATTTTCATGTGTATTTTCTTCTGTAAATTCAATTATTATTATTATTATTATTATTATTATTATTATTATTGTTGTAATAACAAGAAGAATAATAAGAATAATAATTATCACCATTATTATTATTATTACCACTACGAGTACTACTACTACTAAACATTTCTCTCTCTCTCTCTCTCTCTCTTTCTGCCTCACTCTTTCCACATTCACAGCTGTTTAAGAACCGGCTCAGTGAATCAAAAGTGCACACTCACACACCTGCACCTGATACTACGTGAGCTGGAACATTGCCAACACACACACACACACACACACACACACACACACACACACACACACACACACACACACACACACACACACACACACACACACACACACACACACACAGAGCACCTGAGGGAATTCCCTGTCTCTTTGTTAAACCCAGGTACTGCGGTACTTATAGCTCATTAGCTGTCTCTGCTACCTGCCAACAGAGCGCACTAGAGTTTACACAACATCACACACTTCACCTCGATACACTTCCCTAGAGGACACACACACACACCACACGGATCATCACACCGCTTACAGGCAAGTCATAAGAAAATCTCTTGCTCTATCTTACACACACACACACACACACACACTGCACAGGCCAAAGGTAACTGGATATATGTGACAGATGACTGCAACCAGAGTTTCACATTTATGACAGACTAATCAGCCATTACTCACTTACAGGTACCACACACACATGCGCGCGCACACACACACACACACACACACACACACACACACACACACACACACACACACACACAAACGAAGCCTTTTTGTCTTTCGAGAGCTCCTGACACAATCAGAGGATCTAATGGACCGATTAAGGCTTTAAGAGGGTGAATGATCCCCTATTCACACACGAGAGGGAGATGCGTGTCTGTGTGTGTGTGTGTGTGTCTGTGTGTGTGTGTGTGTGTGTGTGTGCATGCAGTAATCTAACTCCATATGGGAGCTGTAAGGTGTTCAGTAGGTTAAGAGCTCACAGATTAAATGCGCTGTAACAAAATGCTCACAAAATGTGAGAACAAGAGAGCATAAAACCGGAGTTTCCTTTTTCTACACTTACGTTACAGGAAATTTAATCTGTTTTTCATCCTTTTTAACAAATTTTCTAATTCCCGGTCAGGAGCTTGTCGGGACAGATGATCTGCTGGTTGTCGGATGACAAATGAGACCATCTTCTGGTCAGGGTGATATGAGTTGTATGTCATGTGACCTGAGAAACCTGAGCTTGAGGAGGATCTTATCAGACAGAAAGTGGGAGAAATTTAGTTAAAAGTCTTCCAAAGGAAAAAAAAAAAAGAAAAGGAAAAGAAAAACTTAAGTTGTACACATGTAAAATCGTCCATGTGTAAGGGCCGACATAACTAGTGTCGCCATTCAGTCATGTGGGCACATCAGGTGTTTCTCCGGATCATTCTAGAATATCTGGATCATTTATATGTACAGTATGCAATTGGTAGGGTAAATCAGGCGCCATCTTGCACGACACTTTACACCCGCAGCATTAACATCTGTGTATGGTCCAGGTGCTGAGGAGGACATATAGAGAGGCTTCAGTCCTGCAATGAATAATAATAATAATAATAATAATAATAATAATAACACGCTAGCTGCAGGCACCTGGACAAGCGAGGGGCGACGAGAAGGGTGTGAGAGAATGTTTCTCTGATTACTAGCCATATGATTTTCCCCATGCACTTTAAATACACACGCGCACACACACACGCACAGCTCACTCAGCCTCATACACACAAACATACTCATAATGCCACACTTACGCACCTGCTCCCTGATGGACTCGTACACACCTGCACCTGTGAATAATGCTCTCTCACTTTCTCTCTCTCTCTCTCTCTCACTCCCTCTCTCTTCTCGCCACACAAGTTACACAATGGTTATTATCCATCTGTCTCTCTCTCTCGGTCTCACACATCTCTTTCTCCATCTATCCCAAGAGGACTAGGACTTGGGGATCGTCCCTATATGGCGAAAAATAGAAAGATTATTGATTTAATGACAGGATGAGAAGAGTGCCTTGTGTATTTGTGTGTGCTTGTGTGTGAGAGTGTGGATGTGTGTGGTTTTTCCAGACCATGCCCGAGGGGTCAGATGCAGGCTCTGTGGAACTAACAGGCCTTTACTTTGGGAGAGCGCAAACCGGTCAAGCAGGAAATAGCGCTGCTCCCTCCGGCCAGACGACAGAGAGACAGAAAGAGAGAGAGAGAGAGAGAGAGAGAGACGGACAGCAGGTCATGTCTGTGTGAGTCTACTGGGGCGACTGGGAAATCAAATAGAACATGGAAGACAGGAATTCAGTGCAAATGTTTTGGAATTAGGATATGTTCATTTTTTTGTGAGCTGTAGCTGTGAAAATGGGCGGAGCTTGAAAGCGTTCATACAATTTATACAGGAAGAGTTGTTTTGTCCAAGTAAGGCAAGATGCTGGAAATGAGTTAATTTTTAAAAATATATATATTTCAACTGTTTATTTATGCAAATGAGACTGTAAAATTAAACAGCCTTTTTAAAGCTATATACACACACTGTACTGTACAAATGAGTGAATCATATATACACTGTATGTGAAGTGACTAACCGGGATCAGATCACCGAGGCTGGCATAGGTGCCATTTCGATTTGTATTGCGATTTTGTACACATCTTGAGTTTCAAAATATCTCAATTCAGTATCATTTGTTTTTTTCAGGTTTTGTTACAATTCTAAACAAACATAGCAAATTATGTGTAATAGTTTAGAGTGAGCCACCTGCAGGATTATAGAGGAACTGTAACATTTTAAATAACATTTTAAATAAAAGCATATATATATATATATATGGATTTTGTAGTCAGTGTGGCGATACATGAATTGCCACACAAAAGACTCGTGATACGTCACTCCACCTATACATATATATAGATATATACATATACATAGATGTATACATATATATTGATAATAAATACTTATATATATGTATTGATACTAAATAATGAATAATAAAGTTTTTTTAAACCTTGAATTTGATTTGCTATATAATCTCTCTGAGACATTTAATCAATCAACAAACACACATGCGCACACGCGCGCACACGCACACGTTTAGAGAGAGAGAAAAAAACCTTTTCACCATCAGGTGTGACAGGATGGCACGCGGCGAGCGCGCGCATGTTTCCTCCCCTCCCCGCGCTCCTGTCAGCTCGCGCAGAGGCGCCGCCGCCATATGACGGTAATTATCGGCTGACAGAAATATCCCGCGCGCGCGCCGAGGTGGGAAGCGCACGGGCGCCACCGCAGCCTTTCTCATTAATCTAGATTTTTTTTTTTAATATGATTTTTTTTTTTTTTTTTGCTTTGCTTTGCTCTCTTTAAGCGCGGCGCAGCGCGACCTGGAACTCAATCAGGCCTCTCGCTGCTTTCAGACACGAGGCGCTTCCGGTGAGCACGCGCACCGGCGCCGACCTGAAGGCGAGCAGATAAACGCGCGCTTTTGGTGTTGCGCGCGGGACGCCGATGGCGGACATTTTAAAGCTCGCTGTCGCGCCTCAAAGGCTCAAAGACTACAAAGCAGAATGTAACTGTATCAAATGCGAGTTTATTTATTCCAAAACTAATTAATTTACTTTTAATCAAAAGGGTATCGGGATGAGAACAAAGCAAGAGGAGACACCTTTGAATGTGGATCTCTCTCTCTCTCTCCCTCCCTCACACATACTGTATGCACACACTTATAGGTGTTGGTTTTGGTCTTGAGGTAGCGGTACAGTACCTCTGCATACGAATGCCCCACATCAAGAATTTTCGCCAAAAGAACTGAAATTTTATTGTATTTCCCTGAAGTTAAATCTTTACCATAAATGAATTCACAATGTTGGGTGGAAGTGAAGTTATGAGCAGTAATGTCCCAAATTATGTCACAGCATCCAGCGCTTTTTTGGACGAATATATCGCTTTTTCCCTGGCAGTTGGAGTGGCTGTAGGCATCACCCAACAGAGCCAATCAATGTGATAGTTTACCGTGAAGACTCAGAAATGACGGCAATGCATCTACAAGCCACCACCAAACACAAGATAAAGCGCGACACAGGATGACTTACTCCAAAAATTATGCGTACACTATGAAAACTGATCCTTGTGGCATTAATTAAATTAAAAAGTTGAGTAGAAGGAAGTTATGAGCAGTTATGTGCCACATGCTAATCAGCTTATTCCCACCTCTGGGTCTGTGTGCATGGAGTTAGCAAGCCCCCCCAAACAACAACAAAAAAAATGAGTTAATTAGTTACAATTTTTTTTTTTAAGTAATGATGTTTCCAATTTTTTATGTAAACAGACCTATCAGTTTTTTGAGTTTGTTGTACTCATTCATATTAATCGTTCTTTACTTGCATTACTGAGTAGCCTGACTCATATTCCTTAATAGCAATTCTCTTTTGGGAATTGGTAGGCAAAACACCTCCCACTGAGCCACCAGTGCCCTATTGCCCGGATGACATCAGACACAAAATCTCTAGTATGAAAGATTTTAAGTTGGTGGAACTTTAAGGTGATAGTTACTGTTACTTAAGTACTTACAGTTACTTAAAATATCAAATTTGTTCAGCTAACTTGAAAAGTGTCATTTCTACAAACTCATAAATACCAAAAAGTTCTAAATACTCATCAAGGTCTATTAATTTGAACCAATTGTAATTATTTAACTTAACAGTACTCAATATGCTTAATTACTTTGAGCGTTAGGGTTTACAGTGTAAGGCTGCTTTCACACTACAAGCTAAAGCCCGTTTACGAAGCCACTTGACCCCCAAGTCAAATTGCCTTATTTGGTGCATACAGTAATTTGAAAACATGATATCGTGATCAGATCGCATGTGTTTGAAGCGGACAGATGTTTGAAACACTATGTCATCGATGCTTTCTCTAAACCATACATCCGCAGCGGATCATATTAGTATCAGTAATTGCAGGTGTTGAATGAAAGTCTAATCTCTTGTAAGGGCTTGGATTCTTCTGGAGCGCAAACATAAATAATTGTTGGATATTTGATGGTGTAAGCATATACTATATTAAAAGAGCTTTGGGAAACACTCAGTGTCATCAGCCAGAGGTTTCCTGAAGAGTGGTTTCGAAGCTAAACACTGTGCTGTAACCCTGGTTAATCCATAAATGGGCAAATAAGCTTACGAACGGAGCTTTGGTTGGAACACACCTCCTTATTACATCCAACACAAGCTAGCTAAGGTGGCTATCGTTACATTACATTTGATTGATTTCCGTCTTTTGTTCCCTACGTGTCATCCCATGTCAACTCCTACATTTCTTGGCGTAAGTTAAACTCTAACGAATTCCGGTTAGCTGGTTAGCTAAAGTTGGTTGGCGCGCAGCAGACAGGTAACGATTTGACACCTTCAATGCAGCTGTCAATCAAATCGTCCACGCCCCTAATTATGCATAATCTTAAAGTTTAATATAATCTTAACCGATGAGTTACAAAAAAATTTAACTCCTATAAAGTGGTCATGAAAGGAATATCTTGCTACAGAATTATTTTTATTAATGAGGCTGCATAATGCTTACTTAACTGGAGGTCACCATGTACTATTATTTACTTTGTGTATATTCATGATGACAAACCTGCTATGGGTAATACTGCCACCTGATGTATTGGAATGTGTCAATACGCAGCCGTACTCCGCTACAGTATGCACCTAACATGAAAATTGCCTAAATGCATTTTGCCACACCCACCAAATGACTGAAAACTAAAAATCATAGACAAAGCTTACAGTAACCTAAAAGACAACAAAATGCACTTTTGCAGACAGTGCACTTACAGTCCTCTGCACGGGCTTGATCTTACAGTAATGCAGCTCAGGCAGTGGAGACAAATTGTTAACACACCTGGTCATAGCCAGCATGTTAAACCAGCTCTTGTGTTCAAATATCACTGCATTGTGGGATTTTTGTGTTTTCAATCCTGACTCCAAAATGACAAAACGATTTAGAGCATAAGGGTTGTTTTGGGACCCTCCCAGGAAATCTTTGTAAGGAATAGAGAGTGTGGACAAACTCTACCTCTCTTAATTCTGCCAGAAATGTGCTCTCTCTCTCTCTCTCTCTCTCTCTCTCTCTCTCTCTCTCTCTCTGTCTTTCAATTTGTCCAGAATAGAACAGCAGACAGACGGATTTCCATGAGCTTTGTCAGGTGTAGTCTGTGTGTGTGTGTGTGTGTGTGTGTGTGTGTGTGTGTGTGTGTGTGTGTGAAGCAAAAGGATGGTGTGGGTGTCCGTGATTGGGCGAATAGGTGCCATGGCGTTTTGTTAAGCCCACCTAAACACGGAGCAGGTGGCGCACAATGCTTCCTCTTGTTATTAGCTCGTGTGGTGGCGATGGCACGGTCCATAATGCTTTCAAATGGCACATAATGGCAAAGCAACCCAGCGCTGGCAACATGTACGGCACAAAGAGCCAGGACGCAGCAGACGGGCTCCTCTCTCTCTCTCTCTCTCTCTCTCTCTCTCTCTCACACACACACACACATACAGAAACAAACACAAAGTGTGGATCACCTCTCTTTTTCTCAGCTCAAAGGAGCATCTCTATCTCTATCTCAGCACGATGATATGCCCCTGATGTCATTCTTATTAAGAGAACCTTAAGAACCCCAATTAGAGGTTTCACCGTATACATCATGTTGTACTGACACTATATTAATATATACAATACACAATACATGAATTGCATTACTTTAATATGAGTAATTAAAAGGTAGGTTTCAAACTAAGTTTCGACATTTATTTATTATTTACAAAATTTGGATTTCTATACTCTAAGGAAGGTGAACGTTTCTTAAAGAGAGTCATTATTGGTGACGAGACACGGATTCAACACTACGAGCCTGAGAGTAAAAGACAGAGTATGGAACGGAAAAATCCTCAATTACTGACCCAGAAAAAAGTTGCTGTTCAAGATCAAGAAAAAATGTTCAACAACCAACAGTGTCCTTTACAATGAGACTCTTATTGATGAGCCGAAGCCTAAACTTTGGATTAAACACAGAGGACTGTGATCTTGAAAGCAGCCCTAAGAGGATGAAGATTCACTACAGATGAAGAAGAGAAGACAGCGGTGCATTTGTGGCTCGCAGCTCAGCCTAAAAAATTTTAATGAGGGAACACGAAAGCTTGTTGACAGATGGACAAAGTGTATTGAAAAGCAAAAAAAAAAAAAAAAAAAAGGTATATTTGTCTTTTGTATAAGTTCATTAAAATAAAGTCTACTGCCAGAGTAAGGATAACTTTTGAATCAAACTCATATTATGCAAAATTTACCATTAAGTCAATTTTAGACCTTCAATGTTACAAGAGCGAATAACATTCCCTGCTTTTTGATTTTTTTTTCCATTTTTGTATCAATTTGGTTTCCCCCCACTGTGACCTCATATAAGAAGATCCCCTCCCACACCCGAATGCTGTTCTGTGAGAAGAACAGAACATGAAAAAGGCTTACCAGGAGCTCCTTTAAATAAATATTTTGTATATCGGAGTCATATTTCAGCTGGAACATCATCGGCACAGACACTTTGGGAAGCTCTGAGACCTGAATTGGCTTGTTAAAGAAATAAAAAAAAAAATATGACCTTTAAAAACTATAATAAAACATCTTGTTATAACATTTTGACTTTTTTTCCTGAAAATGTATTTTTTTATACAGTATGATTGTAAAATGATGTCTTGAGCTATTGCTAAGTTTTACTGTCACAATATTGCAACGTTTTCCTTGTAGACACGATTTGCTCAAAGTATTTAAAAGATTTTCCCATATTATGCTGTGTTTTCTCAAATTAATTTTATTTTTGAAAATTTTTTACTTTCCCCCCGAATTATTAAATTGCGACAAAATCCTGACGTCTGGTCTTTATTTATTTATTTATTTATAAAGGAATATATTTTTTGTTAGGAGTCTTCACTCTCAGCTCTTTATCAGAGGTAAAAGGTATAGCTAAGTCTTCTGACAAATGGAAATTTTCAGGATGTTAGTAGTCATGTCTTATATTTGTGTGTGTGTGTGTGTGTGTGTGTGTGTGTGTGTGTGTGTGTGTGTTTTTATATATGTGCAGTTTCCTTTTCTTTTTTTCTTTTGTTTTATGGGAGCTAGACACAGTCATGACATTCTGATCAGTCCAGGATTTTTGATTGCACACACACACACACACACACACACACACACACACACACACACACACACACAGTTATGAGAGTAACACTGTACTGTGATTAAAGTCTCATGTAAATGTCAATCAGTTTTACACCTTCATGTAGCAGAAATTTCATCACAAGTCCCAGTTTGACACCCATCATAGTCAAAATTATGCCGCAGTAAAAGTACTAAAGGTATGAGGCTAATGTAGAGAAAACTTATAAACTAAAATCTAATTCAGTCTATTTCCAAAAATCACTATAATGAATTTCATACTTTTAAAAATTTTTGAAAAATAAATTTTAGGATGATGTAGAATACAACGATGCTAAAAAATAAAGCTTTAACTGTTAAAATTGGACAAACATATTTATAGGAAAATTTCATACTGTATGTTATGTACTGAAACTATTTGAAGTAGATAAGAAAGAAAATAATTTTAGTTTAATATGTTAAAAATTTTCAGATCAATCAGTGTACAGATTAAGATTTTATAATAATAATAATAATAATAATAATAATAATAATAATAATTATTATTATTATTATTATTAATCACACAAAGAAAAAAAGAGTAGCTTGTGAAAAAAGCTTTATTTAGGGCTTTATACTGTACTGTAGATGGAAAACATGGATTATTGTCAAATGAGGAGCTCTAAAATTGGATAAAATTGTTATCTATTTAAAGAAAAGAAAGGTTTTGTCTGTATATTGGTTCAGAACTTGTTCTTTCAATGATACCTTTACGTTTCATACTTTGGAGGTCTCAGTCTCAGAAAATCTTCTGTCTGTATGTCGGTCTGTATGTCCTTCTGTCTACCCAGATTTTGTTACAGCATTACACAAAACTGGCAGGACAGAATTTATTAAAGCTTTGTCAGTTCTTTGGTATTTACATAAAGTTAAATATGCTCCATAAATGAAATCAAAATGTTGAGTAGAAGGGACATTAGGAGCAGTGATGTGCCATGTGGCAGCATCTAGCATTTTTTACTCATTCAGCGCTTTTCCCCTCAAGGACGCAGAAAATCAGAGCCAATCAATGTGATAGTTAAGTGTGTATACACACCTACATGCCGGCACAATGCTCAACACACAGGTTCAACAGCACGACTACTTGCTTTGGCTGAAGCATGCAGCATAAAATGGTGCGTACTGTACACTCTGAAAACTGCACCTTGTGCCATAAATTCGGTCAAAATGTTGAGGAGAAGTGACATTGTGAGCAGTTATGTCACAGCATCTAGAGTTAAAAAAAAAAAAAAGTCATTCAGCACTTTTTCTATCGAGGTGGGCGTGGCTACACACATCACACAGCACGGACAATCAACCATGTATACACGGAGTATGCGGAAGATACCGAAACAACAATCCTGTACATGCGTCAAACTTTGGGCGCGTCTTAAATGGACCACTGGACAGAATTTTATGAAACTTTTGCAGTACTTAGATATCTGTCTGAAGTCCAGCCAGCACCATAATTGAAATCAAAATGTTGAGTAAAAGCGATGTTATGAAGAGATTTAATCTACTTTTAAATGAGCTGTTAATAAGCGACTCGCTCAATGTAAACAAACACCTGCACCAATAGAAAAGCTAAACTTATTATATATTCAGCTAAAATTTATATTTTTACTGGAATTAGTTCATATTTTCACCACTGAAATAACAGTACTGAAGTGGTATAAGTGAATTTTAACAAGCTGGAGTTGTTTTAAGAAAAAAAAATACTATTATTACTATTTCTACAAACTCTTTAACCAAATCAACAACGGCTACATACACTAGTTTTTATATATCCTGTATATTTATTCTTCTATAAATTATGAATAATATAGGCGATATATAATAACACATTGTAAATAAATGTAAATGAATTTCCTTGTTTAAAAAAAAAACATAAAGGAGATGATTTAGCATAATTAATAAATAGGTTTTTAAGAAATAATAATAATAATAAAAATAAATAATAATAATAATAATAATAATAATAATAATTATTATTATTATTATTATAAATTAAATAACCATAGTAACAATTAATAATGAATAAATGTAATAATTAATCATAAATTTTAATTATTAAATAATAGCATTAACATATATTTTTTATTTAGTCTTATACATTCATTGGCCTATTATTTGGAATTTCTATATCTAATTGCCTGACAATAGGAGTATTTCAATGTTCTATTAAAAAAAGGGGGAGGGGGGGCTTATGGGTCAAGTGTGTGATGACCTGGGTCGCATCAAACTTCATTCAGTTGTAAGCTTTAGAACTAAAGGGTCAAATTTAGGTGGTAAAAATGTCATGCCTCACTGAGTGTATTTGGCATTAAGAAGGGAAATTGTGCAAATATAGGTTTTGGCTAAACGGTTTCACTTTAATGAGAACAAACACACACACACACACACACACACACACACACACACACACACACACACACACGCACACACACACAGTGAAAGGAGGGGATGTGTATGCAGGGAAAGCTGAAGGCCATGCTGGAGAAAGGAAGTGGGCAACATCTGCACTCTCTGTGGTTGATAGGGAGAGTGCCAGTTTGGAGCGCGATCACAAGCACGGGGAGACGCCGGAGCTCGGGCTCTACCTCTTGGCCACCCTGTCTCTACACACACACACACACACACACACACACACACACACACACACACACACACATACACACACACACACACCACCTGTTAGTTCATCTGTAGAGGCTAAAAGGATGCCCTGACTCTCTGAAGTTTCTCTCTTCCCCTCACGTCAGCCAACACCCTCGGCATAGGGCTTCATCTTCTTCCTTGTCCTCCTCCTCATCTCTCTCTCTCTCTCTCTCTCTCTCTCTGATATGTGGGGAGTTGTTGTGTCTCAGTCTCTTGCCCATTTAGCAGTGGTGGATGTCCCCAGTGACACTAAACTGGCATTCAAACACTCAACCATGGCACACACACACACACACACACACACACACACACACACACACACACACAATATATATATATATATATATATGCCTGGAGACTCTAGTGTGCCTTTATCTTTAATGTGTGTTTATCTCACACAAAGCTACACTGTCAGCACTACTGATACTTCAAAAGTCTTCCTTTCTTTCTTTAGTGGTCAAAGTCATTTAAAAAAGGTCTAGATGGACACCTACAGAACATCTAGAACATCAAAAAAGAACAGGAGTTCAAGATCTCAGCATCGAGAAGTCAAAATACATTGAGTCAGAGAATCAAGAAAGCAGGACATAAAGAAACCTAGAAAGTGGGCAAGTTGAAGTTTAGGAATTTAGAACACATGGAATATGGAGTTGGAGAATCTGGAAACTAGAATCCAGGAAATAAGATACTTGAATTTAGGGGATCTCAGGAAATATGTAGTCAAATTATCTAGAAACTGAGAAAAATGATGAGTCAGAGAATTGAAAAGCTAGGAACATGAAGTCAAGAAAGTGAGGAAACAGAGTCTGTGAATCTAATTGACAACATGGAATCAGGGAATTGAAAAGTCTGTAAACACCTACGTAGCCACCGGGAAATGTGCAGTCAGGGAATTTAGAAACCAACCTGGAAACATGGAGTCAGGGAATATTGAAAACCTAAAACAGCATGGAGTTAAGGAATCTATAACCCTGGAAATATGAAGTCGTGAAGTCTAGAAACCTGGAAATGTGCAGTCAGGAAATATAGAAATCTGGAAACATGGGAGTTTGGTAATCTATAAATTTGACAACCTCAAAGTTGAGCCTCAAGCCTAGAAACAAAGAGTCAGGAAATCCAGAAACCTGGAACTATGGATTTAGGAAACCTACAGTAGAAACCTGAAAATACATAGTCAGGAAATTTAGAAACTCGCAAACCCTCAAAAGACGGAAACAGGAATTCAAGAAACCTGGAAAATATACAGTAGATAGACGTAATCTAGATGCTTGAAAACTCATAATCAGAACATCAGGAAGTCTGAACGCAGTGTTTCAGGGAATCTATACCAGTAATGGGGGATGTTACTTTTTAAAGTAACTAATTACATGACAAAATTACTGTCTTTAAAAAGTGGTCACATTACTGTGTTACTTTCTAATAAAAGTAACTAGTTCAAGTACGTTTCCATTGCAGAAAATAAAAACTCCTTTGTGATTCCTCGTGCATGTTGTTTTAGTCAAGACCTTTATAATTATTCTACCATCATCACTCGGTGAAGTTTGGCCCATAATCTGTTAACTACTACAGTAATACCCCTATTTCACCTACGCGCGGTGAAATAGGGGTATAGCGTTTGGTTCGCGCGGTGGCCGTAAGTACAGTATGATTCACCGCGAGTTTTGGTGCTGTGATTAGTTTTCCATCCTTCCGCGCGTCGGTCCTCGCAGTCAACATAGGTGAGATAGCGGTATAACAGCGGGAATAACAGAGGGGGGGGCGGGTTATCGGGGGCGGGGTTTGTAGGACGGCTTTCTCGCACACACACACACACACACACACACACACTACTGGATTGGGAATGACTGCTGTCTGGCTCACAGATTCCATAAACTGTCTGAATAACAGATTACATTGTTGAAAAAGTAACTAAGTAACTGAGTACTTGAATGTCGAACCAAACGCGTTAGATTACTCCTTAATCCGGGTACTCTAACACTGAACCATTAAGTCAGGGAATCTACACAATAGAAATGTACCGACTGGAGTGGATAAAGAAATCTTAAAATCTCTAAATTCTTTGGAGACACAAATTTAGCTGATATAATTTGCTGAAAATTACGAAACGCGCAGGTGAACATGGTATCTAATAAAAGAAAAACGAGCGTTGTGTCGCGTGTCGTTGCGAGAGGCCCGATGGCTCGACCCGCTGTTGGAGTTGTGAGCTTTTTAACCGACAAAAGCGCAAACTTGATGTGTAGTTGAATGATGTGTGTGAAGCCATGGCGGTCTTTGTGCTTTCCCGTTCCATCTTTTCTTGTCCGAGCCTCTGCCTCCTCTCCCGACTGTCGCCATTGATTTTATTTTTCTTCCTTTTAATGGGGTAAATAAATTCTTCAAAGCGTTCATGCGCCCGGAGCAAGCGTCAGATCGCTGCATTTCAAAGTGGCGCGGCGCGTTTTTAAAACGCACAGCTCGGCAGGAGACGGGAGAAGACAAAGCTTACATCAGAGCGAAGCGACTTCAGCCTAGGTGGAGGGAGAGGATGAAAAACTTCACGTAGGTATGGAAGCCTTGTTTGACTTTAAGAGAATCGATACTTCCCCTAAGCTGGTAAGTCCATCTTTTGTAGCGCCGAGCGAGGGGAGGATTTTTCAGCCATCCTTTATGGTTCTGCTGGAGGAAGAAGAGAATGTACATAGTAGCGAGTACAAAGACAGACACCAGGGGTCTTATATATTTACAGCAACAAGGTCTTTGACCTTCCTGCTCTGTTTACTACTTAGCCGCGGATGGTTTATTTATTGACCCGGACCGATCTCTTTCAATTTTATAGCTATGGTATATATCAAATATGCCTATAGTTCAAGTTAAGAAACCAAAGGAGCTGGAAATGTTTTATTTAGTCTTTAATCTTGCCTTGGCTATTGTTCTCTAAAAAGAAATCTGCCCAAAGATATGTGTAAAAGCATGCTAGCTAAATGTGATTTACAGGGCAGATTGGAAACAGATATCGGTGCTTCTAGACTCAAAGCAAAAAAGAGCTAATATTTCCACCAAATGTTAGCGTAAAGAGATAAATCTTTTCCCTTTTTTTTTTTTTTTTTTTAGAAAATGTTTTTTTTTTAAAACCTTTTTCCAAATCTAGATCATGTTGTAAATGTAAGGGGGCGTTTTTCAAGAGAATCTTGATTTAAAAAATTTTCACTTTTGACTTTAGATATCCTGGAACTTTGTGGTTCAAAGAAAAAAAAAATCACTTCAACGATGTCTTTCATTTATAAAAACTGTACATAAATGAAGGGATTTCCCAGATCACCTCACCAATGTCTTAAAGGATTTCTTCCTCCTGGTTCTCTAATTTTTTTCTTTCCACCGTTGCACATTTCAGCTTAAATCCCACAGCAAACCGCTAACCGCTAAAAACAACCTGATTTCATTTAATGGAGTTTACAGGGAGTTGGAGTTTACGAAGGACCACAGAGAGATTTGAAGAATCTTTTCCAGAAACCAGTCAATCAAACAAGTTGGTTGAAGCCAAAAATATAAACCAAAAAAGTTATTAATAATAATTATTATTATTGCTGTTTCCTTGGATCCTTTTTTCAAGGGTTTTACCATTGTCCTAAAAACATTAGCAGCCGTTATTTACTTTAGATACATAAGCACGATCTATCCATGAAAAAATAAATTGTGCCAAAACTTTTATTTTTATAGAGGTCTGCACACCTGCTGATGATTCATTATTCAGAGGCTGATGATTAGCAGCACCTGCCTGTGGAAGCAGTAAGGAGGTACTTAGTATTGCCCACATGTTTTTTTTTTTTCTTTTGGTTTCATATTTGTTGAATAAATAATGGCACGGTGCAATAAGCAATAAGCGCAATAAGCAATATTGTTATCTAATACTAAGGCCCACTATGATTAAATTATTTTATTATGTTATTACACAACACCCATAGAATTAAAAGAGGGTGCACTAACTTTTACACATTTTTGTCTTTGTTAGACAGATTTTGTAGCCTAATGCACGATTTAATATGGTATTAAAAAGTCTAATCTATTCCTAATTTAAATATGCAATCTATTAAATACATTGCGTTCAGAAAGTCTCTCCACAGCAGCCACATAGAGAAGTAGTAGTGTGTTGACATGCTCTTGTTTGGTGCCACCAGTCTGTCGTACATATCTGAGGAGTCTTCATCATCATTCGTCATCTATTCCGCATCATGGGGGGCCTGGAGCCTATCCCAGGAGACTTAGGGCACAAGGCGGGGTACACACACACACAGGGCAATTTGGGAATGTCAATTAGTAGCCTAACCTACATTAGGTCTTTGGACTGTGGGTGGAAACCGGAGGAAACCCAACAAGCACGGGGAGAACATGCAAACTCCATGCACACAGAGACGGGAATCGAATCTGGCCGGGAATCGAACCCGGACCCTGGAGGTGCAAGGCGACAGTGCTAACCACTACACCACCCTGCCGCCTTATCTGAGGAGTACTGTGTGAAAATGTTAACCGTTGACCCGTTAACAACGTGTTTATTTAGTGGAGCACCTTTTTAAAGCTGGCGATAAATACATGGGTTTATTTCATGGGAAATTCAGGACACAAGATACTACATCGCAATAAATAAATACATCAGTGAGAGTAATAATGAGTTACATTAAATGCGGAGGGTATTTTTAAACACACTACATTTAAACTATGTATTAATAATGAAAATTCTAATCAGTTAATTGATTAATTGATTGGAAAAACAAAAGCATAAAGGTTGAAATCTTTACATTTCTTTTTTTGTTTTTATGAACCATGCATTTAAAATGCTTATATTGACAAATTTTCCATACTTATTTATATACAAGGCGCGTTGTGAGAGTAAAAACTCCAACTTATCCAAGAGTTTCACGAGTACTTGGATACCATCAAGGCCACGATCAGACTGTTTGCTTCACATGTGAAACGCTGGCCTTCCAGGAACTCCTTTTATGGCCGAAACATGTGGCAATTGCTTGGAGCGAGGTCAGGACTGTACGGGGATGTGACCATAACATTTCAAGGATCAGGCGTGCGCCTCGCGGAACGCTCGTGGGATTCCCTCTGACCCGCCTCATCCAGGGTGGTCATTCACTGACCTATGGCCTTCTTTAAAATGTTCAAAGGTTTTTCTGCAGCTAAGGGGCTCATCACCGTACTGTGCTTGAATTCTTCCCTAAATGTCGATCATTTGACGTGTCCGCCCCTTGCTGATTCATTTGTTATTTCAAAAGTTTAACCAGGGCAAAGTACAAAAGACACACAGTTTCGAAAATGTAGTTCAACACACTCATGCAAATCATTTCACATATTTATTTGGCTTATTCCCATGAAGAGCACACATGACAAGAAATCTCACGAAAGTAACGAAAACACATGCGTCGAACTCATCCACAGGACACGCATTGTAGTTAACGAACAAGACACCGCGCAAATCTTCTTCACATGACAACCCTTAAAATAACACCTTAACAAAGTGCACAGCTCCAGGTTTTCTTATACACACACACACACACACACACACACACACGCTGCCTTCACATGCTCCGAGAGCAAACAGCTGTCTGTTCTATATGTTAGCGTGACGCTATATTTAGCCCACGTGGTGCATCCTCCCTGCTCAATTAGGAAGTCTTTCTTCTGCACCTCTCCTCCTCTCTCCTCCTGGCTTCCCTGAGTGCGGTGAAGGTGTGAAGAGAGGCATGAGAGAGGGCTGAGCTCCTCTCCTCCGTTTGGCAGGTCTGTTCCTGCATCTCTTCACACCTCCGCTTGTCTCTTTGTGCTTTGAGAACATACGCAGGTGGAGCGCTTGCGATGACTCTCCCTGAACGTCAGGAACTTCTCCGACATCTGGTCAGGTTGCGACGGCTTTAGACACACATCGTGCTGTTTTTCTCTTTAATTTCTTCTCTGTGTGTCATGTGAGATTCTGTATAGTAATTATGAATTACAAAAAAAAAAAAAACAACAAAAAAAAAACAAATCCATGTGAAAACACATGCTGGATGCGTGATAATGAATTCGAATCACAATGGTTAATGATTATTGCTTTACACCGGTGTACCTTTTAAAGTTAGACCTTTTTTTTTTTTTTCTTAAGCGTTTATTCATGTCACACACATATACACACATACTGAGGTGCAAATATATGTGAAAAAAAAAAACATTAAAATGGTGAAATATATGACATTTTTTATTATATTTATAGTCCTGAAAACTACAGCCTCTTATAAACATAACTAAAAAATCCCCAAACATTCAATTCTGATGCAGTTTATTGTCACTTTACTAATTTAACTTCAAATGTAACATACCTGCTGAACGGCTAGATTTTTTAAACTGTATGTAAATTTTATTTATTTTAAGTTATATTGTGCCTGACAATCCTAGGAAATTTCCGAACCACCCATAAGTTCACTTTTTTTTTCCTGCTCATTCAGTTGTTTGATGTAAACATTAAAGGCGACCTATTATTTATAAGAACATTCTATTTTTGTGTCATTTTTAGACATTCAGATTAGTCTAAAAACAAACAAACAAACAAACAAACAAACAAACAAAAACTTACGATAAAGAATTGCTTTTTGTTGTATTCTTCCTTATATTTTCATATACAGTAAGAAGATCCCAGTATAACCTCAGATAAACATATAACTTATTTCAACATGCCCTTATTTATTTAACCAAAATGGAGCCAAAAAGATTTTTTAAAAAAATGACCAATACTAAATATAACCGTACTGCTTCGGGTATTTAAGTAGGTAAGTTGTAGCCAGGTGCTGCTAATCATCATCTCTTGGTCAATTCAACATCAGTAGATGTGCAGACCTCCATAAAAGCAGAGGTTTTGGCAGTTTGCTGATCTCGAGCATTCAGATGCTGCTAATTGCCAACCCTTGAGTAATTGATCATCAGTTGGTGAACAGTTTGCTGGCCTGGAGCATTCAGGTGTGTGTTAATCCCAAGAAGGTAGTAGTCATACAGAAGCAATTATTGCTGCACATCAATCTGGGAACCATTTCCAAACAATTTGGAGGTCAAGGTTCTACAGCGAGAAAGATTATTCGACAGTCGAAAGCATTGAAGACAGTGTCCAAGCTTCCCAGGAGTGGACGTATCAGCACATCCAGCATGTGGTCAAACCATGCAAAGCTCAGAGAAATACGAAATAACACAACAGCCACATCTCAGACACTTACAGTCCTCACTGAGCATGTTAAATGGCCAATGACAGCACAATTAGAAGAAGACTGAACAAGTACAGTTTGTTTGGGAGAGTTGGTTTGTCAAGAACATGGTAGTTCACAAAACTGCATCTGAACAAACCATAATATTTCTGAAACAATGTTCTGTGAACAGATGAGACCAGAGTGGAGTTGTTGGGCCTTAAAGACCATCAGCATGTTTGGCAAAAATCAAACAGGATTTCAGCTGAAACACCTCGTACCCACTGTCAAGCAGTGGAGGGGTGATGATATGGGCTTGTGTTGCAGTCACAGGATCTGGGCACCTTGCAGTCATTGAGTCGACTATGAACTCCTCCTCTGTATACAAGAGTATTCTAGAGTTAAACGTGAGGGCATCTGTTTACTAGTTGAAGCTTCGTTGAAATTTCGCCATGCAGGGGCGGATCCAGAAAATTATTTATAGGGTGGCAATGGGGGTGGCATTAAAATTATGAGGGGTGGCAACACTAAAGCAAGCGTCCTTGCATGTTTTATTTTTTATTTTTTGGATTCAAGGAACGCTATTCTTATTCGGCCTATACACTAGTGTGCACATTTTTACATCATCCTATAAAATTGAAATAAAGGCTGATGTGTGATTGACTTGAAACTGATATCTGGATTGGAATGTCAGATGAATTAAAAAAACTCTTCTATTTTAAGAACACTAGGACACTAGTGCTGGGGTGGCAAATGGGGTGGCAAGACTTTTTCTTAGGGTAGCAATTGCCACCCCGTGCCACCCCGATAGACCCGCCCCTGTCGCCATGCAACAATATAATGATACGAAGCACACCAGTAAATCTACATCAGATGCTGCGATGGGACCTTAAGAGAGCTAAATGCCCAAAAACATCAATGAACTGAAGCAATGTTGTAAAAAAAGAACGGGAGTAGAGAGTTAGAGACTCATGCAGGAAACGATTGCTTCGAGGTGTTGCTGCTAAAGATGGATCTACAAGCTATTGAATCATGGGATACTTGGTGGACACTAACACTTTTTGTTTGCCTGAGGTTGTATTTGGCTAATACTAAGACTAACAGACTATTTTCCTAAGACTAACAGACTATGTTTATTAAATTTTAACACAAAAACACATAGAATTAAAGGAGGGGTACTCGTGATTCACAACACACTGTACAACTCTACATATTTAATTAGAATAGAAGATGTAGATAATCTTCGGTACCTGGGCGGCACGGTGGCGTAGTTGTTATCACCACCAGGGTCGAGGGTTCAATTATTGTTTTGGGTCTGTGTGTGTGGTTTTTGCATGTTCTCTTCGGTTTCATCCCACATGCAGATTAGGCTATTTGGTGTTTTGCCCTGCGATGGATTGTTGCATGACCAAATTTCGACCAAACTTTATCTGATGGACAGATACCCTCACAGCTGTAACACGGTGTAACAACCTCCCGATTGAACCCTGTGCAGGATAAGCAGTACCAGAAGATGGACGAATGAATTAATTGTCAGTATCTGTGGCCTTACTTTACTGTTGCCTTTTCTGTGTCTCCACGAAGCACAACCATATTTCACGTTAGTGTACAGCCTTTAGCGCAGCTGATGATGTCAGAGCATCTCAGAGGCACGGCGAGTGGACTGCATCGGTGCGTCGCGAAAAATCATGAAAGTGAAAAAAGCTGGATTATCTCGAGCCGCGTCGGCATCGACGGGGAAGGTATGCAGGTGTTCCTATTAAAGTGGCCAGTTGAGCGCTAGACTGCCGAGCTGGTCATACACGCAGTGGGCCGTCTGAGATATCGGCTTCCTGTCATGTGTGAGAGACAAGAAGCGAGGCGAGGCGAGGCGGGCCGGTAGAGAGTGCTCCCGCATGAGGAAAACTACATTTCTCTCTGTTATGTTTACTGTAAGTATGAAGCATCTCTCTCTCTCTCTCTCTCTCTCTCTCTCTCTCTCGCGCTCTCACTCTCTCTCTCTCTCTCTCTCTCTCTCTCTCGCTCTCTCTCTCTCTCTCTCTCTCTCTCTCTCGCTCGCTCTCTCTTCTGAGCTTGTTTGGCTAACCTACACAGAGGGAGATGAGAGCTGACATGGACCACACAGCCCACATCCAGGCGCAGCTGTAGCCCTTGTGCATATATATGTGTGTGTGTGTGTGTGTGTGTGTGTGTGTGTGTGCATGTGTGTGTGTTTGTGTGTACTCTGACCTCACTGAATAATACATGTACTTCAGTACCTGTGTGAATTTCTACATTTATACATCTCTGTAGCGTGTGTGTGTGTGTGTGTGTGTGTGTGTGTGTGTGTGTGTGTGTGTGTGTGTGTGTGTGTGCCCTCGTAGGAGTTCCAGGGCAGCAAGAGAGGCTGGAGGAAGCTCACCCTGCTCGGGCGGCCAAAAGAGATGTACGTGTGTGTGTGTGTGTGTGTGTGTGTGTGTGTGTGTGTGTGTGTGTGTGTGTGTGTGTGTGTGAGAGTGAGTTAGATAGGGAGAGAGAGAGAGACGTAAGGGGGTGAAACACTGGCGGCGGTAAGGTGAGCAGCTGTGCAGAGTGCCAGATGAAAGAAGAGCACCAGGGGGCCAGCAGAGAGAGAGAGAGAGAGAGAGAGAGAGTGTGTGTGTGTGTGTGTGTGTGTGTGTGTGTTTTCATGTTCCACTTGAGTGTATGAGTGAGTGGTCTAGTTTTAATACGTTCTTTGCCTATGCATGTGTGTGTGTGTGTTCAAAGAGGAGCAGATCTTTGCGCCCCGAGCCGTTTTCTGTCCAGGCCAACTGAATCCCTTAAACAGGAGACAGAGTTCAGGCAAGTGAGATAATCTAGCAAATCAACCGTCTCACTCCCTCTCTCACTCTCTCTCTC
>JAAGKR010005621.1:0-49359 GCA_011419295.1 Clarias macrocephalus
AGAATAGTTTACCTTATATACACAGAGTATGGAGTGTGCAATATACTTCATAACACAGAGTAACAAACAAAATGCACATACTGTATACGGCACCCAAATCCTCATCAAACACAAATGTGTGACACAGCAAGGATTACTCCAAAAAATGCAAGTACACTATGAAAACTGAACCTTCAAAGTTGTTTGGTCAGATCAATGTATGTTTATTATTATTCATGTGAGAAGTTTAAAACCAGTTTGTCTCATATGATCCGAAACCATGGCACTAATTAAAAACAGTCATGTGAAGCGCCAGTATGAAATAAAACATGGGTTGTTAGAGCAAACATCTGCAGCAGTCCATAAAAAGAACATGTAAAATAGCTTAATGTTGAGTAAAATAGATGTTTTGTGCTGAATATTTTCAGCATGGAGTGTATTTGACTGACAATGAAAGAAGAACAACTTGGCATAAACATATTTTAAGATATTCACGCTCAACTGTCTATATCACTTTATCCTGTATACAGGTTTGCGGGGCCCTGAAGCGTATCCCTTAGGGACGAGGTGGGGTATCCCTTAGGGACGAGGTGGGGTATCCCTTAGGGACGAGGTGGGGTACACCCTGGATGGCGTGCCAATCCATCACAGGGCGCACACACACTCATGCTTATTCAAACACTATGGGTAATTTGGGATCACCCATTAGTCTAACCTGCATGTCTTTGGACTGTGGGAGGAAACTAGAGTACCTACTAGAGTACCTACCTAGAGGAAACCCACCAAGCACGGGGAGAACCTGCAAACTCCATGCACACAGAACCAAGGCGAGAATTGAACCCGGACCCTGGAGTGCTACGCACTAAGCCGCCATGCTGCCCACTGTTTACAGACAATACACTATCACATGAAGGACACGACATTCAAGAACTATACAGATAAAATCTAGAAAGTGTTTAGCAGCAATATACATAAAATATGATTGTGCATGGCTGTGCTAAATATACAAATTATAAAATTATATACAAAATAAGAAAATTTCCATTTAAAAAAATGGGTAGTTTGTTGGCTATTGGTAAAAAAATAAAAAATAAAAATAGGGCAGTCAAACACTTACAAAAGTTCTCCAATGCTGCCCAGTCCAGAGACCAAAGACAATACCTTCTATAGCTGTTGTGTCACTGATGTAGCCAAATACCAACAGAGGTCTCCACCACAGCCCGGCAGCAAAGGGGTGGCTCCCCCTACAGTCAGTGTGCCAACTGTCACTGCAGCACCGGAAAGCATTAAACTAAATTACCCATTAGCCAATACGATGCACATGTCTGTAGCCACATGTACATATTGCAGTTTGTTCCTGGTCATGTTCCACCTGCGTCTTCTTTTATTCTGTATGTTTAGGACCAAAACTGAATTTCAGATATTTAGACTCAGTGAAGTGGATGTGTTGACCATTTTATAGAGACGTGTTTCCTTAAATCATATGTAAAACCAATTGCTCGAAAACAGGTGGGGTTTACTTGACAAAAATAATCAACACCCTCTGAGCAGACAGAATCAAAAATGCTGTGGCTGGGGCAGTAAATCAATTTGACCGTTGAAAGATGATCATGGTTTATTTCAACAATTTACAATAATTGTTTAAAAGGATAAAAAGTGGCCTAAGAAACATCAAAAACACATTCGAGTAGTTAGTGGCACTTTCGTGCTTTGATTATAACTCAACCACCTCTAGATAATTATTCATCTTTACCAATACTTACGGCTCACTGATAAAATATTTTGATACTTCTAGATGCTCAAATACTCTAAATGTTCAAATACTCTTTGTTATTTGTTTTTTAATGGACTGGGGCAGTGGTGGCTCAGGCAGCTGAGCCGCTCAGATGCTAATCGAAGGGTTGGGAGTTCAAGCGAATTCATGAAAATGGCAAACATCTAGTTTGCCATGGTTGGGTACTTGGGCGATGCCCATAACTCTATGCCCATACAAAATAATTCTGCCATTGCCAGATGAGAAAGAAAAAGGGTTGGGTGTCAATCAGCCTGGTAAAAATCCCCATTGCTATAGAAACCATTCTCCAATGTGCTCAACAGGATCTGAGGAACTTAATAAAAAATATATGGATTAGTGCAATGATTAGATTCTTGCCCTCTCACACTTTCCTTATAGGCTTTTTTCGTTTTAATTTTGTCTTCTAAGACACCGCTGACCTCAGATTTTTGAAGCTAGAAAGGTTAGAAGGTGCATGGCTTATTGTAATTCATATGATGGCATCTAAATAAATACTGCATATCTCAGCTCTCCAGACTTTCTAATCACATTCTGGCATCAAGTGAATCCTTATTAATTGTCTCACTCTGACTAGTCCAGAGTTTTATTCAAAATAAAATCAATAATCTCATCTGTGTCATGAATTTGTTCTGCTGCTGGAGAGAAACAGCGTGCAGCTTGTCGGAATCAATTTACAACATTTTACACAATTGTGATTGGTTCTGATTGAAACCGAGATTGGGACAGCTGCAAGATCGATCCATCAGCTATATCTCACCATCAGGATGGACTTGTTTAATATCGCAGCCGAACTTCTGCACATTCTAACTTAAATCCTCCTGTTTTGCTTTGTGCAGTTTAAATAATGACAGTTCCGACTTCTTTCCTCCTCATTAGATCAAGTTGTAGGGGTTGCTGTGTCAGAACTGGAAAAGGAAATTCACAGTCCTTATCATGAATAATGCTACCATGGCTTGGAGATTTGGAGCCATGTCTAGAGCTGTTGGTGTGTCATCAATATCTGTGAGCTGTAATGAGTGGTTGGAGCTGGAGGACACACAGCTTGTTTGCTGAAACAGTTGGAATTGGAGACTACTGTCATACCAAGTGGCAGATGGGCTGGTAGAGATGGGCTGAATCCAAATAAATATGGTATCTGGTTTCCATCGCCTTTTATTACTCGAGCAGCTTTTGAGCATTTTAAGATGCTATACAGTAAATTGTACTGTCTCTCACTCAGGGTAAAAATTAGTATGAAGGACTTATATAAAGGGGGCATCCATTTGTCCTTGAAATGCTAAACTGATGCGCTGATCAGTTGATCATCTTCCTTAGCCAGCTGGATGGCCCCAAGGTGGCTCACCACTGTGTCAGAGATATAATTTGTGTCCTGCCTTGATTACAACCAGCCCACAGCGCTTGCACCAATCATTATGATGGTTGCCAACTGGTATACGGAGGATGTCGTATCATTTTCCACTTATCTGCCACAAAAAAAATGGACAGTTATGTGAGAATTTTGTTTATAGACTTCAGTTTTCATTCACAAACATACCGTCAACTTTGATAGTCCATCAGAATTGGCAATGCTACTAGAGCAGGGGTGTCCAAATCCAGTCCTGGAGGGCCAGTGTCCAACACAGTTTGGTGCTTCTTCTTCTTCTCAAACACAGCTGCTTTAACTAATCTGTTAATTACTAGGTTCAGAGGGTGTGTTTAGGTGTTGGTGAATTACAAACTGTGCTGGTCACTGGCCCTCCAGGACTGGATTTGGACACCCCTGTATTAGAGCTTTGTGCTCACACTGCTGCTTCCTAAATGTACAATAAAGCACAGTTCAAACTATACCAGTCCAAACCACTATGCTGGTGGGCATTATCAGCAAAAAAAAAGAAAAAAGATTCAGCATACAGGGAGAATGCAGATACGCAATATAATTCTCTTTTTTCATAGGAATGGGTCCAAAGTTCCTTCATGAAGAACCTTAATTGTACCCTAACACCTAGTAACATCTTAAATTTCTGCTGAGCATGAGAAGAAAAAAAACCCTCCAAAATCCTCAAAACTCCAAGCACACTCGTTTACAGAGCAGCTAATCAAAAAGAAACCCCCATGGATGCATGGATAACTCCACACAGACACTAATCTGAGCTTATGGTTAACCCAGGGAGCTACTGTAGCAACACTATACTGGTCACTATGCACTTTCTTATGCATTTAATGTTCTACAGTATGTCCAGGATCCAACACATCGGGGTTGTTTAGGTTGCTTATGTTGAATTATGTTGATGATGATTAAAGACACCAGTATCCTACACTTTACGACATCCTGAGTAGGATACTGGTGTCTTTAATCATGGATAGACAAGATACAATGAACGGTTCACAGATTGATCTCTTGTTACTAGAACAGTTAAAATGTCTTTGTTTTCTTAACTGCACATGACACAAATGCCTGAACTGTGATAGACACCTCATGTGTACCCATCACTCGGGTCAGGATGCGTGAATGCACTGCCTTCACACATTGTCCCTCAACATGCTTCAGATCCTGTCGAGCTTTTGAAGAATCCCTGTGTTTGTGTGCTTTGAAAGGCCCGGCTCTGACACACACATGCCTGTCTCTCTGAAGCTGAAGAAACAACAAAGTCTCTGAAGTGTAACAGAT
Source organism: Clarias macrocephalus (assembly GCA_011419295.1). NCBI lineage: Eukaryota > Metazoa > Chordata > Actinopteri > Siluriformes > Clariidae > Clarias > Clarias macrocephalus. The sequence goes on from JAAGKR010005621.1 coordinate 4,422, forward strand.
CTGAGGCTCAGGATCTGAGATTATGTGAAATGTGGGACACAAACATGCGGAGATCAGAACATCTGTCAGACCTACTTGGTTATGTACCTTATATCTGTTGGGATATGTTGTTGTTTATCCCATTCTAAGTTCTAAGGGAAATCACACACAAAAAAAAAAAAAAAAAACGTGAACAATCAGCAAATTATTGTTTAACTGCATGTTGTGTTTTTGGATTCAATTCCATTAGGAAAACACTGAAAAAGTTTGTTTAAAAAAAAAAAAAAGAAAAGTAGTAAAAATGATAAAACAGAATACTTTCACCTGCCTTCTTCCTGTGTCCTTTTTCACAGAAACATGCACCAACAGTTCATCTTCGGTCCAGGGACATTTAGATGGACTGAGGAAATTTATCAAATGATCTTCTCTTGGTCTTCCAATGAAACTGTAATTCAATTGATGGATGTTTTAATTTAGTTTATCCTTAAATTACAGCACCCCTGGTAGTGGAATATCCCCATTCTTTATGCAGATCTGTAGATTACCTTCTTAAATGAAACGACCCACACTGGATAAAGCTTTGCTGAAATGCAGACGTACTGCATTTGCTTAGTGTTTTATAATGATTTATGATCAGTATAACCAAATATGCCTTTTCCACATGATTCCCATTAACGTTTTTAAGATGACCTAAAATGGAAACAGTTTCGTCCATGAAAAAACGTCCAAGGGTTTAATGCTTATTCAGTGCTCTGTAAGGTCATCACATGTTTCAGAGGTCTGTCTGTTCATGCTTCAGCTGAAACTCTCCGTATTACTGTATGCATGTTTTATACCTCAAACTCCATTTATTTCACTCCTCCAAATGTGTTACTTTACAGTAGGGTCCATGCACGCTCACTGGGCATGGACCCTACTGCCATAATGTTAACACATAACTTTGAGTTACAGTTTGGCCTGCAAGGACAAAAGGTCAAAAGTCTGGTCTGATCCCAAATGCCAATGCAAAATAGTCAAGGAAAATAGTCAATGTTGCCCATGATAGAATAGCATCAGAACAGCCAGTGCCACACAGCCCACCACACACAGGGCTTAGGAATCAAGGAGCCCAAGGCCACCAACCCAGCCTCCAAAGTCTCTAGATCTAAACCCGAATAAGCCCCCACGAGATGCACTGGACAAAAAAGTCTGATCCATTGGAGACCCCACCCCACGCAACCCACAGGACCCAAAGGAACTACTGCCAACACCCTGGTGTCAGACACCACAGCATGCCCCCAGATGTTTCGTGGAGTCATGCTAGGGCTGCCCCGGTGGCACAAGGAGAAGCTACTCAATATATATATTTTTTGCATAGTAATGTTAAGGATGATTGGTATAAATGAGCTACAGCTGAGCTACACTGCTCCAGAGAACAGCAGAGCCGCTCTTCTGTGGGATTACAATAGAGGAGAAATCTAATTGGCTTGTTTAAGTCCTGGCCAGTACAAAAATGTAATGTTTTTTCGCACATATTTTTCTTTGTACACACACACTGGAGACCTGTCGGCATGTCTAAGAATGACTAAAAGCGCAATTTTGCATAATAGCTTCCCTTTAATACAAGGATTCAAAGACTTCCATGGGCTGCCATAGACTGCCAGGCAGGTATAATAAAGATAATTAGAAGAAAATATGCAGTCACTATAGGACTCCTCCGTTTCTGATGAGAACAGATCAAAACTTGAAACTAAACTGAGAAAGAAAAAAAAAGAGAGAGAGAGACGGGCAATTACTGTGACATGGAAATGTATTATTGGCACATGCTCATTTCCCACTAGATTCATTCAGTTGTGTGCAGCTGCCTCCATCCGAGCCTCTAAATCTCTGCGCGAATATGATTGACACTTATAATCTGCCTGGCATCACTCTCTTTATACTCATCAAGGCAGAATCCCCACGGAAGATGGTGTCATTTTGCATGCCCCTGCCTGCTCTCTCTCTCTCTCTCTCTCTCTCTCTCTCTCTCTCTCTCTCACTTTTACTCTCTTTTTTCTCTAATTAGCTCATGACAAGGAGTTCATACAGTATGAGCCAATAATAAGCAAACTGTCAAGTATTTTTGCATGCCGGGCCTCCGAGTGGCGCAGTGGCAAAGCGCTCGCCCTATCATTCGGAGATCGCTAGTTCGATTTCCAGGTGGTGCTGTAACCTCTCGCAGCCGGAGGTCTAGAGAGAGCTGATTGGCCGAGCTCTCTCAGAGGGGAGGGATGAGAGGTACTTGGTGCTTCCACATTAATCACGGCTCTACAGCCAATCAGGAGCGTCTGTGAGCCCACGCAAGCGGAAGGAGCGGATAGCGCCGTCCTCCGAGTGTGTTACGACGCTACCGAAATTGAAAAGATGAGGTCGGCTTGCGTCACGTGGTTCAGAGGAAACACGTGATAGTCTTCGGCCACTCCTGACTGAGTGGTTGTAGTAGCCTTAATGTGGAGCCCCCTAGTGAAGGGGAGGAATTGGACACGACTAAATTAGGGAGAAAATCGGGGAGAAATCCAAAAAGAAAAAAAAGTATTTTTGCATGCCTATACTAATAAACTGGCCATTCTCTAATAAAGATGCAAGGTAAAATACATTCCAAGTTATCATTTCGTATTTGTTCATTCTTTAGGTTACAGTACATCATCGAACCATTTAGTGTCTGTATTTTGTGGCTAAATTCTTTGTTTGTTTGTTTGTTTTTATTAATGTAGGCGTCTGCATCTTTACAGTTGTCTGTGAGATTCAACCCTCCCCGGAGAAACTGTGGCCATCTCAACACGTTGCTCCAAATGTGCATCACGTATGTAATATGCAAATATAAGGCAAATTTGACAATTTGAAATAATGCATACATGGAAAAGCGGAACAGACGATTTGCTAGTTTGTGTTTGTTGCTGTTTAAAGCTTGCCAAGTCTTTGCAAGGTCACAAAGATAATCTAAAAGCTGCCAGACTGATAAGGTATTTCCTGCAGTACCTGGAGAGATGTTTAAACAGATATGTCCTATTGAATGAAAACTGACTTAATGTAATGTCGACTCATGCTATCCGTTTTTGGCTCCTGGGTAAAACCTGGGTAATACACTTTCTTTCTCTCTCTCTCTCTCTCTCTCTCTCTCTCTCTCTCTCTTGCTGTGCACTGTCCCTGCAGATGACAGAAGAAACATTTTGCCCTGGATGAATAAGTGATGAGAAGGAAAGTGCTGTGGCGAGCTTGTTTTAAACAAATGAGCTTTAGCGCATTTGTTTTCCCATAAAACACACTTTTTTTTATTGAATCATTTACCCTAAAGCAGAGCATTAAAATTCCAAATAAAGCTGCAGCAGTTTGGTGTAAGACCGTCTGAACGAGATAGAGTCGATCTTTTTATATAAATATGGCTGCAGTAACTCTGATCTATGAGCTAATGTACTGTTTCTAGTTTCAGCTTCCGACTTTTTTTCTTTTCTTTTTTTTTTTTTCAAATCGGTCTCACATTCTCCCTCAATAAAATGAATAGACGTACACAAAATAAGGGCTGGATGTACTGATTTCTTGGACGCGTATAATATTGAGCTCACTTCAGTAATGTTTTAAAAAAGTAACCTCAAATACACACTGGAGGTGTTGCTTTAAGACCCCAGGCGATCCATACCACCTACCTTCTCCCATCTCCATCCTTTCGGCAGGTGAAAGAGCAACACTTCGACTGGAAACTGTTTTGACAGCTTCAGCATTCATTTATCATTTATGGCCTTATACGAGGGGCGTTCAAGACAAACTGGGATTTTTGATTGTGCGGGATAACAGAACACAGTTGTGAAAGGATATAGACGCCCTTTATTTCTCTATGTAATCCCCTGACACACTAATGCACTTATCTCAGCATTTCACTTGCTTGGATACTGTCATGGTAGAAAGTTTGCTCTGTATGACTGGACTGTCTGAAACGCTGGCTCACCAGTTGGCCCAGACATGTGGAAACGGAGTGGAGTTCCCGTAATATGGACGTGGTGTTGGTAAATGATTGTGTGTAGAGTTCCCACAGACAAATGCGCAAGTTTTTCCCGTCGATTTTTCTCAAGAGCCAGGCGTCAAACTCGCCGAATGTTCACGGGAAAAAGTGCAGTGGACTGCGGCACAGATTTACACCGTTTGCACCATTTGACATGTTTTAAGGTAGCTAATCACCATGTTCCCTTCACCATACTGTGCTTCTGCACGTCTTCTGTAGATGTCAGTTGATTCTAAGCATTTATTCACAAGAAATGTCATCACAAGTGCCAGTTTCACTTGAACACCCCCTTGTTTAGGTGTGCAGGTGTTTAAATAGTTAAATAATTATTGTAACACTTTTATTGCAAGAGGCACCAGATTGTCAAAGGGAAAACAAGGAAGAAAATTATTAATTATCTATGTTGTAATAACATGTCAGTGACTTCTAACATGGCATGTGCTGTAAATATGATGGAGCAAAAGTTTAAATAAAACACCAAGATATTATCAGTTCCCCAAAAGTCCAGTTTTAAACAATGAAAGAAAACCCAATGATTTTGTCTTTTAGGGTTTTTGACAGATTTTGTAGGAGTTTTTTCTCCCATTTTAATGTTTTGACCTAGAAATTAAATCTTCGTTACAAATCGATCTAAATATTATAATCCACTAGGTTTGAGTGCTTATTGACTTCAATTCTTAAAGTGTCTTATACACAAGTGCATTCTTGGCAATGCTGGTGAGTTTAAATGCTTTGGCATTTAGGAATTTAATCCACTACTACCATTTACTTTCTCTCTACTTTTGCTTACTCTAAACTCCAGTGGCATTCAGGAAATGGGCCATGTTTGTTTTTGTTTTTTTGCTTTTTATTATTTTTTTTTTTGTATATTCTCTTCTTTGTGTCATTTGATGAATGAGTGCAATTACTTCCCAAGGTTCCTGAGCTGAAGCATTGCACAACAGTCTTCATAAACATTCATGGTTGCTTTAGTAAATGTGCACTTTTTATTTGCTGGAGAAATCAGATAACAGACCACAAGAACTCTTTACACTGGAATACAGATGGACACAGAATGGCCTAAAGTCAGTGGACACCTGACTATCATTTCCATATGAGGTTCTTCGCCCAAACCACAATGTATCGAGGGTATCTGTGTGCTGTAGTATTACAATCCGCCTACACTGGAAATAAGAAGCCCAAACTTGTTCCAGCATGGTGTTGCTCGTGTGAAATTCACGAAGCGAGCTCCATGAGGACATAGTGTGTTATGTCTGGAGTGGAAGAACATGAGTCTTCTGCACAGAGCCGTGGCTGAACTCATCCCCCTGTGAATCATCACCTTTGGGATGAATTGGACCTGAAGTCTCCTCAACATCCCAACATCACTGGCTGAATGATGAAGACAAATCTCCACACCGGTGCTTCAAAATCTAGTGGAAAGCCTTCGCAGAAGATTAGAGTGCATTATAAAATTAAAGATTGAATAAACCTGGAACAGAATGTTCAATAAGTAAATATGGCTGTGATGGTCAGGGGTGTACAGTACATACTTTTTTTCTTTTTCTTTTTTGAATCATTTCTAATGGAGACCCTATTTTTGCTTAAGGGACTGATGATAATTTCCAAAATCAGTTCCCTTTCAGGTCTCATCATTTACTCATCTTTAGTTCCTTCTGTTTGTAATCTCCTACATTTGTGACACTGGCTAGTGACCTTTTCTTTCGGTTGTTTTTTTTTTCCCCCCTTCTAGGACTGTTGTTTCAGCTAGAATTGTTAGTTTGTTGATCATAAAGTCTTTTTTTTCTTGTTTTTTAGATATGTGGTTTGGGGTGCTGTAAAAACTCTCATGCATCTTGCTCATGAATCCAGTGTTGCTTCTTTCATTTGCTTGTTTTCTTTTGAGATTGATGAAATGATGAAATGAGTTCGCTAACAGAATGGTGTTGGTGAATGGCTTTTGTTTTCTTTTGTAAGCAATGTGCCTTGCTTGCTCCTGGCTGAACCACAGGAGTTCCTGTATTGCTGGAATTCACTGTTTGATGTCTCTACAGGGGAGAATTCGTAATCTAGTCCAGAGAATGTATTATTAATGGAATGTCACTGACCTGTGCACTGCATGGAGATGTTGGACGATCATCTGATATCTCTGGATAAGCTGTCTGAATGTGGATGATTGGAGGTTGGTACTGGATTGTCTTTCTTGTTATTTCTTGAGGTGTACGGTACATGTTGTAGTAATGATGGTCAGTACACTGTGTTGCCCAAGCTTAGTAGATTTCTGTGGATCTCATATGTGGATGATTTTATATATATATATAGTTTTATAGGTTGTATTTTATAGATGTGTGATAGTTATGTGCGTTTGATTTGCAAATATTTTGGCTGACATGGATCTTGTCATTACGTCCTTCAGTGCAATTATTTAAATAGAGTTTTATATTATACTTTAATTACCAGTACTGGGCAAGCTGTAATTACATATGCATATAGAGTTAACTGACAGTATATGCTTCTGTATTTTTTATAAAAATTCACCCATCATTCAATATGCAAAATGTTCCTCTTTTCATTTTTTACCTTAGTTCAGGCCTCTGTGATGACACCTTGATGTCTTGATGTGATAATGACAGCACTTTAGCATGCTTGCTGTGTAATGGCATCATCCATCAATAACGCCACGGTCTGATTGCAACAATCTCTTTGTTGGAGCGTTTGGTTTCAGACCTGTGCGACTTTGACATGCTGTGTCATCCTCTTTTGTCTCATCCTTTTGCTTTTGTCCCACAACAGACCACTCTCTGCTCTCTCCATGTCCTCTTGTTAGTAGATCTCTTTATTATCAATATGTACATCTCATTCCTGATTCTTTACTGACTGTTTTTTTTCCCCCATTTGCTTGATTCTCTCCTGAGTTTGCATGATCAAACCATCTTTGTAAATGACCTAATCATAATTTCTAATCACTAATTTCTTTAGATTTTCATATAATTTTATCCATAATCTCTTCTCTTAAATTGTATCAATAGAAATACTTTCTTTCCCACATTTCTTTACAAATTTCTTTATAAATCTAGAACAGGATGTTCAATGAGTAAATATGGCTGTGACGGTTGGGGGTGTACATACTTTTTGGTGTATCCTGTATTCTTTCTTTCTTTCTTTCTTTCTTTCTTTCTTTCTTTCTTTCTTTCTTTCTTTCTTTCTTTCTTTCTTTCTTTCTTTCTTTCTTTCTTTCTTTCTTTCTTTCTTTCTTTCTTTCTTTCTTTCTTTCTTTCTTTCTTTCTTTCTTTCTTTCTTTCTTTCTTTCTTTCTTTCTTTCTTTCTTTCTTTCTTTCTTTCTTTCTTTCTTTCTAACGGACACCATATTTTCTGCTTAGGGGAACTGATAATTATTTCCAAAATCAGTAACCTTTGAGTTCTCATCATTTAGTTCCTTCTGTTTATAAGGTTCTACTTTTGTGACACTGTCTCGTTGTCTTTTCTTTGGGTTTGTTTAAAAAAGTTGAAAAGTTTAAGTTTCAGTTTTCTGAATCTTGTTTTTATAATATACTGTTTACAATATTATTCATATTAAAATCATTTCTGTGTAATTATAACAAACTTGTTAAGTTCATAACCCTTAAAAGTCACACTAACAAAAGTGGAAAGAAATTGAACCATAGGCTATTTTTGTAGCAATATATTTATATAGGCTGTGCTATTTAAACAATGCTCAATTGGTACTAAGGGGTGCCAAGAAAATAGTGTGCCAAGAAAATCTCCCCCACGCAATTGCACCACCACCACCAGCAGCACCAGCAGCAGCAGCCTGAACTGTTGATACAAGGCAGGATGGATTCATGGTTTCATGTTGTTTATGTCAAATTCTGACCCGACCATCTGATTGTCACAGCAGAAATCAAGACCCTTCAGACCAGGCAACATTCGTCCAATCTCCAACTGTCCAAATTTGGGGAGGCTATGTGAACTTTAGCTTCAGTTTCTTGTTCGTATCCGACTGAAGCAGCACCCGGTGTGGTCTTTTGCTGCTGTAGCCCATCTGCTGTGGATTTAGAAATGCTCGTCAGCATGCCTCATTTGGAATGAGATGTCATTTGTGTTACTGCTGCTTTTCTTTCAGCTCGTACCAGTCTGGCTGTTCATTCCTGACCTCTGTCATTAACAAGGCACCTTTACCAAGAGAATGGCTATTTTCTCTTTTTCAGACCATTCTCTTTGAACCCGAGATATGGAGGTGCATGACCAGCCTGTTTGGTGTGAACAACCAGGATGCTCGGTTTAAAATTTACTTAAGGAAATAGTCAGTGAGTGTACAGTATACTGTATATAGTATATTAACACAAGTAGCCACCATTTGTAGAAATAGTTAAAATAAACCAATCTGCTTTAATGCAATCAGTGATCTTATTATTTTGGGATGAAGCTCACGTACACGTCTGCCTGTCTTTCTGTACGGCAGAACTCTCTGACTTATTAATACAAAGAAATTAAGTTTTGTAAAGTTGAGTATGAATCACAGATGAGAACTTGAAAAAGTAGATCAGATAAAGATAAAGTTTTGTCTTAATGCTAGTTAAAACTGGCCCTAAAGAACTAAAAGGACTGTTGCAGTTCTCTCTTTTGAAGTGAGATTGAGGGTAGACAACAAATGGCATTGTGCGTAATGCAGAAATCCTAAAATTCCATGAAACAAGACTAAACAAAAACATCTTATTAATTGCCAAATAAATCTCGGAAGCTGTGAAAGATCACATGTTAATTATACAAATTAATATGCGAGACTTTTTTTTTTTTTTTTATATGCAAAACTTCTTTGAGGCAAAGCTGGCATGCAAAGATAATTACAGAAGCAATGTGCTGAGGAAACTGGAAAAAAAGGAATGGCTGAATGATGTGCAATGATGTTTCCCCAAATTAAACATTCATTCTCATCTGAGACAGCCACGGCTTTGAGATGTTTCAGATCAAAAGCATTTTCATTCAGAGGAAGGAGGAGTGTGGCTGAGAGGCTGCCTGACTTGATCTCCTTTCTGAATGCACCTTACTGAAGGCTACGCTATTTAGAGAAATTGCATCTTTGTCAGCTATCTGGCAAATTTTTTTTTCAAATAAAATGCCAGTGTGTATTGTACCTTTCTTCAGTGTTTTGTTTTGGATCATCTCCTGTCTGCTGTCCTGGAAAACCATGGATCACACAAAGTTTATAGATGTGCTGTAGAAAAAACTCATCAAAATGTATTATTATTATTATTATTATTATTATTATTATTATTATTATTTGACTTTTTTATTGACATCATGGCATGGTGGCTTAGTGGTTCGGGCTGTCACCTTGGGTTTTGTTTGATTCCCATCTCAGGTGTTTGTGCATGGAGTTTGGATGTTCTCTCCGCTTGGTTGGTTTCCCCAGGTGTTCTAGTTTCCTCCCAAAATTCAAAGGTACAGTCAGATTAGGCTAACTGTCCGTAGTGTGTGAATGAGTCTGTGTATGTAGGTGTATGTGCCCTGTGATAGAGTGATACAGTACTTAGGTGCCCTAAGTCTCCTGGGATAGGCTCCAGGCCCCTGTGACCCTGTATACAGGATAAAGCGCTATAGATGAAGAGTGGAATTTACCACAATGCCATTCATAGGTGCTTTTGATTGACATGTTATGCTTCACACATTTGTGTGTAGTTTATACTTTATACTTTAAGTAAAAACTTTATAAGTTTTTACTTTTCCACATTAAATTCTTACCAATAATTTATAGACTCAGATTTCAGTAGGTTTAAAAATGTAAAAAAAATAAAATAAAATAACATCATTCTATACAGTGATGGAGAATAAAAATGGTTTTAATTCTCAAAACAACTGTAGACAGTATACTTTTCTCTCAGTTTCATTTTCGGAGTTTTCCATTTTCAGTCCCGGCACGAATATCCCATGTGAGCGGATGTTGCAAGGCTGTGTCCTCATTGACCGGTTACTTGTAGAGGGCTCCAGCCATACATGATAAAATATAGATTTGTTTTTCACTGATACTGTTGATACTGATGCTATACTGTAGCATTTACATTCCTCAACCAACTTTTAGTAAGGCATTTTAAATTTAATCCATGTGATCTAGGTTTAGGCCCAGGGGCTCCTGTACAACCCTACACAGGACACGTGGTGCAGAATATGATTGCCTTAGATATTACCATGTTACTACTATAATATTATAAAATATTACAATATATTCACAATACATATAACACCTGCCTATAAGATAGATTTGAGTAGAAACTGCAAATAAAAAAAGCTTCTAATGTTAGGGGAATATTGATACTTTTGTTTTTTTATCTTGCATTTGAGTTTGATTTTTTCCCCCATTGTATTATTATTATTATTTTTATGTTCACTCAGCCTTTACACAAATTGTGACAAAGGGTTGTAAATTCAAACCCCACGATTGTCAGTAAGAGGAACTCTTGCCATGGCACCAAACCAGAGAAGCGTCTGGATAGGAATAACTCAAGAGAAACTCAGCTGTGATCCAAGACAAGACATCGTAATTATACCATGAGGGAAAAATTAGGTCACAAAGATGCTCAGCCTGACTATAAATAAGGTTCAAACAATGACAGTGGAAATGTTTTGGGTACGGACACACTAAGCTGATCTCTCCACATGGCTTAAGCTCGATCTAACTCACATATACAAGCAGAAAATAAACCGGGTAAATGCCAGTGTCTTTACTGCCTCAGGGCAGACTTGGTCCAGGTGTAAGCCTAACAGCTATGAAGCACTGGGTATCACCTGAGAGTGTAGACCCATTATCACCTATAATTTGAATTGAGGGACTTGCAACCAATCTGTCATGATTGGAGCACAGCGCCAATGGCCCACTATTACCAGTAAAGGAATAGGGATAAAACTAGTCCTCTACTGCCAGCCGCCCCAATGAAACCAATTATTTTTTTTCTCTAAGCACAGCAGTGTTAATGTGTCACCTTTAATCTAAATAGGACACATACACACACTGGGGCTGAGTTGTGTCTCTATTCTCAATGTTCCTACCCCATTCAATAAAGCTGACCACAGCGATAAAGCATTTACGAGGGCGCCGATGGACTCTCTCTCTCTCTCTCTCTCTCTCTCTCTCTCTCTCTTTAACTTTAAAACTTTTCAACCTTCTTCCACCTAACAAACACAATACACAAAAAAGATGCAACCATTATGATAAATAAAAAAAAAACGACAAACACTTCTATCATCTTTCTCTTTGTGTCAAAAAAGAGTTAGGGTTAGGGTTAGGGTTAGGGTTATCTCATATTTTTAACATTTTTAACACTTCAAAATTCCCTGTGTGTGTGTGTGTGTGTGTGTGTGTGTGTGTGTGTGTGTGTGTGTGTGTGTGTGTGTGTGTGTGTGTTAATGCTTTATCTGAAATACCTATCATCAGATAATACATTTTATTTTAATATGTCAAGCTCGCTTTTGGTCACTTCTTCTCCAGATGCGCCATTTCAGTGTCTATATAAATGAGCTATTGCTGAGCCACACCCATCCAGAGAACTTCAGGGCCGAGCAACAAATTGGGGGAGGGGCTATTCATACATGAGATCACAATAGGCAGGAAATTAATTGACTTGGTGAAAAATTGGGCAATACAAAAATGGAAAGATGAAAAAAAAAAGGGAACATTGGAGACCCGTCTGAATGTCGAAAATGACCTTAAAATGTTAATTTTGCATAATATTGAAACTTTAATTAAATGATGTGCATTTAGATTTATGTTGCATGAATATACTATCTGGCCTGAAAGAAATCAGCTTCAGCCTCGCTTCTTTATATCATTCTTTGTAGGAATATCAATCATACTTTTGTTCCACAAAAAATCCAAAATAAGCCAAACAAGACAGTTGTTTTAAAAGATAATAATGAAGTTTGAAGAAATAAACCGAAAATATACATATTTTTTTAAAGACCTGATGCAAATGTATGGCAACTGCTTCTAGATACTGGTTAATCAAGACACACGAAAAAAAAAAGGGGCAAAATACAATGATTTTTGGACAATGACAGTCTTTATTAAGTTTCTAATCACATTTTAATTCTGTTAGCATTCAGGAAGAGAACAAAGATATTTTTCTTTCCACTCGTATTCTCTCTTTCCAAACAGATTTTTTTTTTTATTTCAAGCTTTTCATTCTATTTGACGTCTACACATTTTCGGTTTCAGGGCTCACCAGCGGCCCAAACAAATCACTTCTTCAGCCAAACAACAAAACCAAATGGAGCGATGTGTAAGTGGCAGTTTCATGTGCTGTTGATTATCGCCCGGTTATTATTCCAAAGGCAGGTGAACAATAGATGAACATTTGGCAAGCTTCCAGAAGGGACATTAGCATTCACAAAGCATTCATTTTCTCTTGAAAAACACACCTCCACTGGGCATATTCAAAATCATCCTCGTTTTTGTCATTGTCTAAACTTGCCGGAATACAACAGCCCTCATTTATCAACATTCCATAGAAAAATACACGTAAATAGGTTCTTATATATAAAGACTTTCAAATCATGTAGGCGCCAATTTGATTTTGTCAAATGTGTACCAAAAAAAAAACCAAAAAAAAAAACTTCTAACTCTAACCTTAGCCTTAAAATTCAGGGAGGAATGTCCATTAACTAACCAATACAATATATAATACAGTATGAAGGTGTGCTGCTATAAGAAAATAATTAGTAACAAAGCTAAGAATCACAGACCCTGGAGATGCAAGGTAATCAATAAGTCACCGTGCCACCTTTAGAAAGCTTTCACAGTAGCCCAGAGCCATGACTGGACTGCCTGCTTCACGTCTGAAACACTGGCCTTCCAGGATCTCCTTTAATGGCCCAAGCATGTCCAAACGGCTTAGCATGCAGTCAGAACTGTACTGGGCATGTGGCAATAACTCACGTTTCTGAGTTTCTGTAATGTGCATGTGGTGATAGTGAATGATTGTGTGTACGGTTCACACAGACAGATGCGTCTCGGGAGTTTCACTTGCTGAACGGTCACAGGAATGACTGCAGTGGGCTCCGAGGCACCTTCGACAGAATTTAATACAGAATTAAAACCTTTGCACCGTTACTGCCGCTAACACCCGTCACCATATTGGGTCTGAAGTCTTCAGTCAATGTCAGTTGGTTTTACTCCCTCGTTCACAAGAAATTTCATCAAAAGTCCTGGTTTGACTTGAATGTCCGATTATCTATTAAAAAAAAAATGGGCTTTTTATGATGGATCATATGCTGTATTAAATAAATTAAAACATCCTGTCCAATCGTCTTCAAGAATTCAAACACCATTGTTGTTGTTTGTGCCACTTGTTTGCCTTATAAATTGTGACTAAAAATAATCAGCAACAAATCATCACGTTTCATTTCCCGGCAAATGATTTTATTTTTAGTCGAGACACGTCAGCGCACAGCGACATCAATTTACACCTAATACGGTGCAGTGCGATAGAGTAGCGTTTGATATATACTCATTATCTCTGAGTGACTAATTGTCTTTGTGTGAGAGTCATAAATCAGGGGCGGTGTAAAAAGGTAAACTCATAATCTCTTCCTGTTCTATTCATTTCCTCCTTTATTAATAAGCAACACGGCCGCCATTGATCATGCAGAAGGGAGAGGTAAGTGGGTGGATGAGTGAGAAAGAGAATGCACACGCGAGCAATACTCCACAGCTTTGTTCATACTGGGAGGCTGACGCAAGTTCTCGACATTATGAATGTAAACACGCCATGATGGAATTTGCTAGGTGGTGCAGGGGAAACACAGGGATCGATCTGATGTTAGAATAGAAAGTAAGAAGAAAGAACATAGAAGGACTGCTCATTTCCTCACAACTAACCCTGGCCATTATTACACACCTGTTGCACATCAAGATTCCTCAGATACTCCATGGCCATCTGTAAAATTCTTTATTCCCCATCTGGCCTTTGCACTGGGCTGATACTATTTCCCTTAAATATTGCATTTCGTTTTATTTATTTTTATCTGCATAAATATCTATTTTAGACCTGTGTTGAGAGTTAAAATGTGCATCAGGCCTAAACAATATTTCCAACATGTCCATCAATCCTAAAAGCTCTGGATTACTTGTTTTGTCTTGTTTTTTTCAGGGTCTAAGCCTTTATTCTTTTAACTTTTTTTTTTTTTTTCAAAATAATTACCAAGCGTAACCTTTTTTAGAACAGTACACATAAAAATCAGTTTCTAACATTCTTACAAATTCTTTTTACATTTATTTATGCAAATGAGTTATGATCACAATAAATATGCATGTATTTGCATGTTTATCCATCCATCTGATTATCCATCCATCCATCCATCCATCCATCCATCCATTTATTATCTGTACCACATTTCCTGTGTAGGGTCTAGGGGGCCCTGTTGGAAACATAGACCAATGAACAGACTAGATGTATTCCAAATGCGGTGACCCTGCTTGCATCACTACACTTTTTTGCATTCTGGTCAAGAAACCAATAGTACAAAAAAGTAAAAAGCAAATCCAACTGTGGAGGCTCAGATGGTTTACTCAGGTATGCAGAACAGGCCTAAAGGTCAACCACACAGACTCCATTGGAGGCAGCACCCCATCCTTTGGAGAAAAAAAAAAACTCATAAGAAAACATTTTAGAGATCTTGGAGAACCTTTGCCTTGATCTTGACCCTCACCATGGAGCATGGAGTTGCAAAAATCTGAAATCAGCACTGAAAGCAGTGCACTACTCTAGCAGTGTAAGAGTCTCCCACTCCTAGATGCCAGCTAGGAGTTAAAGAAAAAATATGATTTTTTAAAATATATATATAAACAAGAGAAAGGTTTTGTCTGTACATTGGTCAGAACTCAGTCTTTCAATGGAATCTTTGTTTCATACATTGGACGACCCAAAACCAGTCTCAGAAACAGTTATGTGACAGATTTAACAAGCTACTTTACAAAAAGTTCCCAATAAGCTACTTGCTCAATGTAAACAAACACCTGCACCAATAGATATTTATTAGAAAAGATAAACTGAATAGTTTTACTGGGGTTAGTTCATATTATCACCACTGAAATAACAGAGCTTTAGTGGTATAAGCTAATTTTAACACGTTGGGGTCATTTTAACTAGCAATTCTTTTCTGCAAATCCCCACATAAAAAATAAAAAAAAATGTGGCTCTACACAAAATATGGATGGTGCTACATAAGGGCAAGGAAAAAGAAGTATTTGGTATGGTAAGTGCATAGACAGTGATAGTTTTACAAACCTTTCAGAATAGTTCTATTGTAAGCTACAAGAATCTTTAGACCCTGCTGAGATACACTTACTCACCCACTCACTCATTCACTCATTGTCTATACTGCTTTATCCTGTATACAGGGTTGCAGACCTATTCCAGGAGACTTAGGGAACAAGGCAGTGTACGTACACCCTGGATGGGTGCCAATCCACATGTTCACATGCTCATTCACACACTAAAGGGCAATTTGGCAATGTCAATTAGCCTAACCTGCATGTCTTTGGACTGTAGGAGGAAACCCAGAGCACCTGAAGGAAACCCACCAAGCACAGGGAGAACATGCAAACTCCATGCACACAGACCCGAAGCAGGAATCGTACCCAGACCCTGGAGGTGCAAGGTGACAGTGCTAATCACTAAGCCAGACGTCAGACTGAATAAGCTACTTGGATGAGTAGTTAATTGTCTCTATCGAACAAGGAAGAAGTCCAGTTGATGGTCCTCGTTTCTACTGAACAAGGGAGAAGTCCTTGAATAAACCTCCAGATAACCTCACCTGGATAACTGAGAATCTGTATGTATTTAGAAGTATCACGTGGCTTCTTGCTGTCAGATCACATGGTGACTTTAGATTCATGACACAATGTAGCTTCTGGCTTAGATCTCTGTAGGATTTCCATAGCCCATTGGCCCATCATAGTAACGGCTGACTATGTTTCATAAAAGCCATAGATCAACTACAAATATTTTAAGCATGCTCAAAAAAAATTCATAGCCCATACAAACAAGCTACCACTATGGGGTACCCCAACAACTCCCCGGTAACCTAGATCTTTCCATACTACTATCCACAACTTGTGGATTTGTAAGAAAAATCTTGAAAGTAGGACCAGAACATTTGTCAACTAACTTTTTTTTTTTACCTTCTGTACACTTTCATGCTGACACACTGTCTACAGTTACAGCACAAATATCACATTTAAAGTTTGAGATATCATTCAGTCTGAGTAAATTAGGTCCGAGTAGACCTGCTGCTCCTAGGCATCAAGAGGAACCAGTTGAGATGATTCGGATACCTGATAAGGACGGCTGTGAAAATTCTCGGTCGTCCAGGTGAGATTATCTAGAAGTATCTTTATTGTTCAGTACATATGTTTCACTACTCATCCAAGTTGCTTCTTCAACCACTGATAAGACTGATAAGAATGAACCCAGTACCCGGTCACCTGATAAGAATCTACACTGGCGACTTCCGTGTAGAGGTGTAGCAGGCACTGCTAGCTGGGCGGAGACACTGGGGATGACCCAGGATATGCTGGAGGGATTATACAGTAGCTCTCAGCTTCCATGGGAGTAGTTGGGGTCCCCCAGGATGAGCTGAAGGAAGTTGCAGAAGACAGAAATGAATTGGACTAAGTGGTATAGATAATACATGGATAGATGGAAATGATCAGCAACATTGGGGTGAGTAAAGTCTATGTTTTGGCTGTCTTATCAGCCAAAACAAAACAGCAAAAAAGCCAGTTAATTTTCTGGAACAAAAATGCTCACTAAACATTTTCCTGATCAGTCCTCACTGGCTGTTGTGGTTTTAAAACCAATTACAACCATAAGCTAATTGCATGCAGTTAGGTGTGAAATTGCAGTGCGTTATTTTTACTGTCATGCATCACTGATTTTAATGACTTTTTCTTTAACATGCTACAAAGATAAAAAAAAAAAAAAAAAAAAACTCTTAAACCCCTGTGTGCACACTCATTAAATCAAACATACAGTACATTTAAGTTTAAAGTAAGGCTGTAGAAGCATTCCAAATGGTAAAAATGCTCTGTCATATTTACATTCAGGCCAGAAATTACTTTTTTTTTTTCTTTCATTATGTTTAGGCTTAATCCTCTGATCCCTTCATAACCAGAGAAGTGAAATGCATGTCGTTTTGCCTGTTACATTTAGAAGAATCTTGCAGCTGTAGGTTTGATATAATGCCATCACACACATTTATCTTCCTGTCCAGGTCAGGCAAGCTTAATAATGTTTAATAAGAAAGACACAGAGCCTTGCCTTTCCTCATTAACCTCACACAAACTCCATCCATGTCTCCTGCATACCATGTGTCCCAGTATACAGTACTGCACATTAAGGATGTACCAGGATACCATCATTCAGATTGACACATATGCACTTTTTTAATTAATTAAATTTTTTTATTTATTTATTTATTTATTTTTTACCAAAAATATTATATGCTCAAACTATCGAAGAATGAATTTTGTAATAAACTCTATTAATTAAAAAATATTCTATCCATCCATCTTGGAACCCTTGGAGGCCAATGGTGACCATTGTTACATTCGCATTTTGTTAGACCCAGTTAATATTCACCTGCACATTCATGCAGAAAATATTCCAAGCAGGTTGAAACCAAAAAATGCAAATTGTATGAGCAGGATTAAGACTCACTCCTATAAATATCTTCCCAGATGACATGAGGCTGAGGAATTCACAGAGGTTTAGGCCACACCCATTTCATGTTTAAAGTCAAATACAGATAAGAATAATTGGAGCAGAAAACGCATACAGATAGTGTCATGCCCTTGTGTTACACCCCTGATATATGCAGTACTACTGATCATGGCAGCATGCTTATCCTCAGGTAGGAAAAAACAACAACATAGGACAAATTGTGCCAAGAAAACATCTCTTACACCTGACCGATTGATTTAAGTCAGGATGGATCCATACTTTCATGTTGTTTATTTATGCCAAGTTCTAACCCTACTGTCGCATCAAAAACATCAAGACTCACCAGACCAGGGAAGGTTTTTCCAGTTTTCTATTTTCTAATTTTAGGTAGTCCATATGAATGAATTGAGCCTCAGTTTCTTGTTCTTAACTGACAGGAGTGGTACCCAGTGTGGTCTTCTGCTGCTGTAGTCTTGTGATGGAGAATCGTAAATCTGCTCCGCTCTCTATTCAACTCCGTGCACCTACCAGCACTTCAGCACCAAGGACAGCGGAAAAGGGGCGGGGCGCCGTAACCGGCTTCCCATTTTCATTCACCATCCTGGAGTACTCCACCAGCTATAAAAGGAGAGCGGTGGGTATGAAACTTAAAGCAAGAACTGTAAATGTTGACTTTCGTTCTTGTGATTTTCAAAACCGCGTAGGAGGGTTAACCGGCGCGACTCGGACTCTTCGCTCGCCTCCTCACCACCTTGCCTAGCTACTCAACCCCCCCCCCCCCCCCCAATTTTTAGCATCTAGTGTAAAAAAGGGGCGAACAAATAATAAAGCTGCTCCACTTGGTATGCCAAAACCACTGTGTCCGTGCCTGTGTCAGTTCACCGCTGTCCATAGGGCTTTACAACTTTTAAATACATCAAGCCATTTAATTTAGTTAAAGAGATACTGTATACTGTATAAGGACCCTGTTTAGTAAATTCACCTGTAAACACAATCAATCTGGCAAAGAAAATGTCTAAATGACCAATAAGCTTTAATAATGGTCTTGTGTTTATAAAATTATTCTGTGAAACTGAGATACAGAGCAGAATGTCACAATGTTTAAATGCTAACCAAAAAAAAAAAAAAAAGCAATGTGGTAATAACTCTAATTAAATTGGTGATTATTTGAATATAGATTTAAGAGCGAACATTGAACAGATGAGAAAAGATTGATGAGACTGATGTGCAGGACGCCTGTGTTAAATGTTTATGTTTCGAGTGCTAATAAACCCTGGAAATATCAGGATTTTCTGCTACTGTACGTTAAGAAATGTTCTTCACTCACTCGTCTGATAGTTTTGAGTTGATGGGTGATGAATGGTGGAAAAGTCCTGGCTATAGTGATTCAAAAATACAACATACTGTATGGATCTGTTAATTCCAAATACTGCCTTTGTATTTGTTTTCGTCTCTGGCTCTTATGCTATACATACAGTATCAACTCAAGTCAAATCAGTACTTGTGATACAATTTCTGGTGAATGAAGAAGTAAAAGCGATTGACATTTACGGAAGACACAGTACAGTGATGAGACTCTCCTGATACAGTCCTGACCTCGCTCCAAGTCATTTCCATACCGTATGTTTGGGCCAATAAAGCAGTTCCTGGGAGGCCAGCGCTTCAGATGTTAAACAGACGGCCTGATCGTAGCTCTAACATACAGTACTGTGAAGATTTTCTACCTTTTGATGGTATGCAAGCATTAGGCGTAGCAGTGGATTATATAGAGAAATAAAGGATGTTCTGTTATTCTGTACAATCAAAAGTCCTGGCTAGACTTGAACACCCCTTGGGCACATGTACAGAGTAATCTGGATACTTGAAACCCTCTGTTTCTTGGAACAGCAGCATGAAGAAATGCGTATTTTATTCTCCATTTTCAAGAAAAACCATTGAAAGAGCTCAACAAGGCGACTCGTGTAAAAAATCCCCCGTACTTTGTAAGTCACAAGTGTCTCTAGGAAAAAAAAAAAGGAGGTGAAAAGTGATGTCGCAGTTGTTTTCCTTTTCTTTTCCTCTCCCCAATACTTGTAAGATGTAATACAAATTGATCCCAGAAGAGAATCAACATTAGGGTGCAGTTTCTGCCCGCATGCTTCCTCCGGGGTTTTCAATTTTACATAGCACAGCTCTTAATAACATATTGAGGCAATCTGTCATGCAGTGTGATCGAGGATCACCTCCTGCCTCTAAACACACACACACACACACACACACACACACACACACACACACACACACACACACACACACACACACACACACACACACACACACAATGAGAGACAATTGTCACCCTAAACACCTCTTGGAAAGTTTCAGGATGCCTCAAGTGCCTTATTTCGAACAAATCCTTCTGTCAAAATGTGGCCAGTCTGTGTTTTGCTTATCACTCTGATTAAAACTCAGCTCCTGAAACAAAACAGTGCAACACACCTCCTGCTGTGCTCCTCATATTGCTTAGAGAGAGAGAGAGAGAGAGAGAAGCGTATGTGGGGAGGACTAATCCACTTAGCAATTCACATCAATAACAGCAGGGAAGCTTGTTTCAGCCGAGGCGGTTACTTTTTAAAGAGGAAAATGGATGCCAGAGTCTAAGGAGGACATGCAGCTCAAGTGAGGAATCAAACATGCCTAGGATGAGCTGTTGTCGAACAAGTTTGCATCCTGAGGCAACTTATGTATTTATTTTAAAGCAAGTGTTCCTTTGCTTCTTATTAGAGCAATATGTTGCCATTAACAATTCTTTTTAAACAACTGAACAAAACGGTTTATATGTTAGAACTGCTGCCTCGAACCTTCAGGGTTAGGGGTTCGAATCTCTCCTCCGTGCTGTGTGTGCGCAGAGTTTGCATATTCTCCCAGTGATTGGTGGGTTTCCTCTGGGTACTCTGGTCATTTGTTGTTTTGCCCCTAGTGGTTTACGGGGTGTATGAGCTTTGGTGTATTTGTGCCCTATGGTGGGTTGGCACCCCATGCAGGGTGCACCCTGGTTACTGAAATAGTTACGTGGTAGAGACGATGGATGGATGGATGGATGGATGGATGGATGGAGAACAAAATCTCATACATTTAAGTGTTCAAGTGTTTCCTTTATAGCCATAAAGCAAAAATGTTCAACTCCAGTCCTGAAGGGCCAGTGTCCTGCCCAGTATGCAATCCTACTGTAATGCGAAGGAAAGTCAAGACATATGGACGATTTCAATGCATACGCATCCTATGGTGAAGAAAAGTGAGGACATATGGCTGTAGAAGTGAGGACGCTCTGACAGTGCATGTGTTGAGAGCGTCCTCGCTCCTACAGCCATATGTCCTGACTTTCCTTCACCATAGGATGTGTATGTGCTGAAAAACGTCCTCACTTTTCCATCCATTAGTCCTGACTTTCCCTCACAACAAGATTACATACTGGGCAGGCACGTTGTATGTACTGTACAAATCGATGAATGTCTGCAAATCACTTGCTTTATAGTTATAAATGTTCAGCTCCAGTCAGGACATATGTCTGTAGAAGTGAGGACACTCTCAGTGCATACACAGGAAAAGAACACTAAGCTTTCCAGCTTACATAATTAGAGCACCCATGTTGTGATACAGCTTTGGCAAAACTAATGGGGTGGAAAATAAAGCAACCGATATCCCACTGTTAGTATGAACACGCAAGGCGATTCATTCCAATTTGCTAGCAAAAGCAGCATAATCACTGGGAGCAGTTAGATAAGGACCTGGATCCAGCAGACACAACACAGAGACTGCTTCATCGGAACACCAATCCTTTTAGCACCCGCAGTCAAATCGTTGTAGATGAAGGCTGGCTACAGGACAAAACCGATAGCTGCCTGCGGGGTTAATTGCTGCACATTTGTGGTGATGTGCTGAAAGACATTTGTTAAGGTAAAATGCGCAACTTGAAGCCAAAATCTCATCTCATACACTTTTTAGCATGCACACCAGTCCACTCAGAGACAATCTTGATGATCTGAGTCAGGGAGGGAAAAGACAAAGACACGTGATGTATCTGGCTCCTGGAAATCATCAACAGAGTCTGAACTAAGCTTTAGGGACATTTACTGTATGACAAACGTCTCCTGCTTCAGTCACTGCAGGCTGTAAAATGGATGAAGAAAAAGATTCTGACAGATGGGAAGAAGAAGAAGAAGAAGAAGAAGAAGAAGAAGAAGAAGAAGAAGAAAAAAAAAGGAAGGCTGAGGAAACTTCTCTCAGGGCCTACCAAGGCCTTACAGTATATCCAATATGTCTTTGTGTGTGTGTGTGTGTGTGTGTGTGTGTGTGTGTGTGTGTGTGTGTGTGTGTGTGTGTGTGTGTGTGTGTGTGTGTGTGTGTGTGTGATCAGTAGATAGTAGATCTATTGCAGATTAATTGAGTGAGCAATCGTACCTGCACACTGGATGGACCACAATGTTCCCTCTGATCTATACCCACCTGATCAGTATCCTGTCCAGCATTCTGAGTTGTTCTCCATGACACGGATCTACATGCTGTGGATCACTTTCAACAAAATCCTGACTATCTTTTATTTGCGCTGCACTCATTGTATTATTCAAATCACCCGAAGAGCTTCCACAGAGTTACGCTGAAGCATAGTCAAAAATTGATGCAAATTCGTATGCACATGCACATGCTCACTATGTATCACGTCCCACTGATTAGTACATTGAAGCCATCATTGTCAGTATACGCACATTTCAGTCCACTCTCCTTGGCTGCCAGGTTACACTGTTGCTGCATAAACTGTTCATGTTATATCAACAATGGATGGGCTTTTTCCAGGCAGACCTATGTGTGATGACTTTTTTTTTTTTTTTTACTGAATTTCTGTTATGTGTAGTCTGACTGTCAAGGAATCAAAGCCTGCCACCAGAATGCATTGCATTGTGAGTGTAACAATCTGCTGCTGAAGGGGCTACCACAGTTTCATGCAAGGGAAGAGAGGTAGTATTGTACTGTACATGATTGATGTCAACTTATCCAGGTACCAGAGGGCAGTTCAAGACAGGGATCTTTTAACCAGTTTGTTCAGGCTCTTCCTGCCCCTCACTGTGTGCCCCCACCAAAGGACAGTTCCAAAGGATCTCAGTCTCCTGAGCAGGTGGAGATGGTGATGTACATGGAATCTGTATCATCTGACCAGTCCAGTTTATGGATGTGATATGTAGACGTAATATCACATCAGTAAACGTGATGAAATAATTAAGTAATAGTTGGGAAAGAAAAACATTATAAAAAATGTGTGCATACATTTAGTATGATAGTATGGTGTATTTATTAAATATATATAATTTATACTTTAGGTTAATGCTAAATTGTCTAGCTCAACTCATTATGATCCATTCTTCATGTCTGGCGTGGATGTCCCTCCTCTTTCTTTTTTTTTTTCTTTCCCCCTCTACAAATTAGAGAGATAATAATCTGAAAGCCTTCGCTCCCTTAACCACATAATTTCATCAGCTCATCAATCTATCTTGCTTTCCACCCAGCCGTGATTTTATTCTCATACATCCTTTGGTACTAAATTTAACATCTTTCAGCGTAAATGTCATCCTCGTACATGCTGGCATTCACATCCTGGAAGTGCAATTTCAATCTCTGTGATGTTTAAACAAACCCTTGCTCTGTGATAGCATCAGTGATGAGTTTTGCCTTTATGTTTTTCAGGCTGAAGTTGATTTTTGATTAAACAAAAAAACATCATGCATATGAGGCTTTGGTTTTGGGATATTCTTTTTTTAAAATGTCTTAAAGTGGATTACTTCTGACATTTGTGGATGCTATAGGTCTGATGTGAACTGAGAGTAACTCTTTACATCCATGGTGAGAAGAAAATAATTTCAGAATGCACAACTTTGTCCAGCCCTGAGACTGTTGTGGTACAACAGCAGGGGACAATATCAAACTGAATCTGATGCTAAAGGACATGGATGAAACTGGGCTGGAATTGGACAACTGATGACTGCAATAAAATGCCGTTTGATCAGATATCTTGATTTCTGCTGCAGAAAACGGTGAATGGGAGGTTTTCATGGCACACACTGAATTAGTACTAATCAAGTACCAATCAAGCATTGTACAACTTAAGCATTGTAAGAATGCTATGGCATTTTTCAATAATACTGCTTCACCATGTGCATTCCTTTATGTTAATTTGGGGTTGGGGACTGTGGGTAACTAACTGTTACAAAGTATAAAAAAGTGGTTTTCTTTTCTGATTTTATCAGATTTAACTTGCAAGCAAAGAATAACACCACCCACCCACCACCTTGGTTACGTCCAACCCACCCTTAGTATCAAGAAGAAGAGTAAAAGGCCAACAACAAGGGTGAGTCAAAAATTATTCACACACTGGCTGAAAAAATGTATTTAAATCAACTTTTACAAACACCAAATACAATATATATATTTTTTTATATATAATCTTTCCTTTACACTTTGTCCATCTGTCAACAAGCCTTCATATTCCATCATTAAAAAATGTTTTAGGCTGAGCTGTAAGCCACAAATACACCACTGTCTCCACTTCTTCATCAGAAGTGAATCTTCGTCCTCGTCGGGCTGCTCGTTCACGGATGGAGTCCAATGGAGTGAGATCAGGACTATATGGAGGATGCTTTAAGACCCCAAAACAGTATTGACAGGGTGGGTAGAAGTTTGTGGACGTGCATCATCATGCAAAATCACAACAACCTTAGATAGCAGTCCTCCACAGTTTAGGCTTCAGCTCTTCAATAAGCGTCTCACTGTAACCAGCACTGTTGATTGCTGAACCTGTTCCCTGATAATGTTCCAATAATGACCATTAAGAATCCCGGAGAACTGTAAACGTCAATTTTCCAGCTGATGGTTGACTTTTAAACTTCTTCTTGAAAATGTTTCCGTTCCATACTCTACGCTGAGGCTCGTAGTGATGAATCCATGTCTCATCACTAGTAATGATGAGAATGATTATTTCAGTAACTGAGGGAAAACACCACACCATTCATCTTTCCTGTTTCCTATCTGAGTTTTTTAGTTAAAGGGTTGTTTTTCCTCCATATTCTAAGGAAGAGAGGTCTTCCTTTAAAATAATTGGCTTGTTTTCAGTTTCAGAATGACCATATTGTGTTTAAATCGCTGTGTGAAAGCATGACCTTACAAAGAATCCGCCTGTAGGAATGAGTCATGATTCTGCATCAACAAGCAACGTTATGTTATATCTGAAGCTGAGCATTACGATGCCAAGGGAAAAAAACTCCTGTCTTTTCTGATTTTGAGCACAAAGGAAGATTTAATTGGCAAAAGCTTACACAGAATATTTAGAATAAGAAAAACCCAACACTAACCTCCATGTGTTATAATTACCAAAAATTATCTGACCATCAAATTCTTGTTAATAAAACAAAACAAACAAATCAATAAAGAAATAATTTCCCATAAGCCATACAGTGTGAAGTCATGCTATATTTCCAAAGAATACTTTGAAAGGGAAATTTTCATACAGTTCTGTGTCCCTTAATTACCTTGAAATAAGATTTTGGATGCTGTTGGAACACATTTAAGAAAAGTATACTTGCTCTGCATACAAGAAAATCAAGATACAAGTGTTGTGTATGTGTCTTCAATACATCTGGTTACTGTATGTCCACTATGTCCCGTTCTATACTCAGGATTTCTGAACTCTTCCTGTGGCTCACTGGAACCCTTTTGTTTTCCTACAACGCTTTTGCTTCCCTGGAATCTTTTTTTCCCCCCTGAAACCCTTTGTTCCCCCAGATTTCAATAGAACATGTGAATCGATTAGATGTAGAAGCTCAGGTAATGGATTAGTGCGTATATACCTCTATTTCTGTAAATAACCCCAATCATGTGTGCTGTGTGTGTGTGTGTGTGTGTGTGTTTCTTTCCTGGTCAGCATGTCGGTCGGAGCTGCTTCAATGGATTAACAATCTGGAGGCTCAGTCCAGTCTAATAATTTTAAACTTAATTAAAAAAGTTATCATGGTAGTGAAAAAATAAAAGAATACAGCAGCTCACTCCCTCTCTCATTCTCTATACCACCTGTCCTGTACAGGGTCACAACAGGCCCATGAGGTCATGAGGCAGGTTGCACACTGGACAGAATGCCATGCCATCGCCGGGCAAACAAGCATGCACACACTTACTCACATACTGGAAACACCAATTAATCTACTGTGTGTACAGTATGAGTCAAAATGGTCAGATTGTACCTGATGAGCAAGCTGAGGGCGACAGTGGAAAGAAAAAACTCCCTGAGTTGGCAATAGGAAGAAACCTTGAGAGGAACTGGACTTAACAGGGAACCCATCCTCATTTGCGTGAAACAGAAAGCAGGAATTGATCTGCATTCTTACTGTGTGTCAAAATAAAGAATAAAGAATTAGGATAGAAGGATAATGAATTCCTTGGTTCTACAAAAGAGCGCAGAGAAGAAGGACCATGAAAATTGTACCCAGAACATTCTACTCACCCAGCCGGCATTGGTTGGTCACCTTGCCCCTTCTGTGCTTGAGGTGTAGCTGACCGTGGTGCTGAATATATGCTGTGCTTTCCTCTGCTTGCTTGAGTGCAAGGGTGGCAGACAGTAACAGGTTCTGGCTCTAGGCCCTCTCACAGTGAGTTTATTCTATTCTCCATGAGAATCAAACAAGTTAAAATGTTTTCATATTTCATATTTGAGAATGCCTGTAAGTAGATCAATCAAAAACAACAGAAAGTGGGTCACAAGTGAAGAAGCACTGAGTCATTTCCACAAGTTAACATCTATGTAAAGTATGTCTGATGAATGTGATTAGCCCTAGCTTTAGTTACATAAATTGCAATGATGTTAAAAACTTCTTGTATAATTGGGAAAAAAAAAGGTTTGTAGACAGTTTCACTCACTCTAAGTAAAAGTAATGGGATGCCATCTTCAACGCACGCACACACACACACACACACACACACACACACACACACACACACACACACACACACACACACACACACACACACACAGAAAGGAGGGCTACAATAATTTTGAACTGAAACTGTAAAAAAAAATTAAAAAATAAAAAAACAGAAAACCTGCAATCTGACTAAAAAAATCTGCTGTGATTTTGACTGCCACATACAAATATCGTTTAAGAAAATATTAAGTAAACTATTGTTAGTTTGTTTTTTTAGTTTTTAAAGAATCACAAAAAATTACACTTTTATTTCCTGTGAAGTATATAAAAATTCTTAAACAGATAGCTTCTTCTGAGAATTAATTTCATTAGCACCTTTTAAAATACATACAATGAAGAAAAATTTGCAATGGCTGGCTACCTGCTGCTGCCTGTGAATAGTACTATTACTGCTAAATGACTGCTAAATGACTGTTAAATGACTGTTAAAGTTTTTTCTATTCACTCTGAGTTCATTATTTGCTATGTAGAAACTTTCTAGAAAATATCACTTAAATATTTCAGAAAATATTTCACTTATTTCTTACAGGGGTATGCACTCTGGACTATAAAAAATATTTACTCATAGCTCTTCAAAGACTAAACTACATTATTCCAATAAGAGAGAATTGATGGGATAAATGGCTGATATCTACCTACTGAGTGCATCATCAAAAGCTTACACACCACCCCTTTTATTCCTGATGAAAATTCATTTTCATCAGACCCAATCTGGTAAGACTGGCATGTTTCAATAATGCATTTTTATTCTGATTGGGCTGTTATTTTGATTATTAGTTAAATAGTATTGTGTCCATGTAAAAACACACACAGTCGAGCCTTGAATTACGAACATAATTCGTTCCGGAAACAGGCTCGTATTTCAAAACACATGTAACCAAATCGAATTTTCCCATATGACAAAATGGAAACTCAAAATATTAATTCTATAGCCATCCCCCCCCCCCCCCCCCAAATACAAAAATAAGTAGATCAGTTCGTCTCCTTAGGAAGTGCTTGTAAGTCATTCTGAATCACTGAATATGTGCCGTTCTACATCTAACACAACGCTGAACCCCCAAATTCTGTTTTAATTCCTAGTTTAATTAAGTGCTCTAATTAGTTTGTGGAACATGGGATTGTATATATGCTGAATAGTACACTATCTTTCAAATTTCACTAGAACCCAGAAGTTATATTCTAAAATGAAATCCAAACCTGATTCCAAAAAAGTTGGGACACTGTACAAACTGTGAATGAAAACAGAATTCAATGACGTGGAAGTTTCAAATTTCAATATTTTATTCAGGATAGAATATAGAGAAC
Source organism: Clarias macrocephalus (assembly GCA_011419295.1). Taxonomy (NCBI): domain Eukaryota; kingdom Metazoa; phylum Chordata; class Actinopteri; order Siluriformes; family Clariidae; genus Clarias; species Clarias macrocephalus. The sequence goes on from JAAGKR010005621.1 coordinate 32,417, forward strand.
ATATCAAATGTTGAAAGTGAGACATTTTGAAATGTCATGCCAAATATTGTCTCATTTTGGATTTCATGAGAGCTACACACTCCAAAAAAGTTGGGACAGGTAGCAATAAGAGGCCAGTAAAGTTAAATGGACACATAAGAATCAGATGGACGAACAATTTGCAACTTATTAGGTCAATAGGCATGATTGGGTATAAAAAGAACCTCTCAGAGTGGCAGTGTCTCTCAGAAGTCAATTTCCCCAGTGCTGCGGTAAAAAAATATTGGTGCAATATCAGAAAGGAGTTGCAAAGAGTTTGAAGTTATCATTATCTACAGTGCATAATATCATCCAAAGATTCAGAGAATCTGGAACGATCTCTGTGCGTAAGGGTCAAGGCTGGAAGACCATACTGGATGCGTGTGATCTTCGAGCCCTTAGATGGCACTGCATCACATACAGGAAAGCTATTGTAATGGAAATCACAACATGGGCTCAGTAATACTTCCAGAAAACATTGTCGGTGAACACAATCCACCATGCCGCTCATCATTACCGGCTAAAACTCTATGAGTCAAAAAAAAAGACATATCTAAACTGTCAGGAAGGTGCGACGGAGTAGCGAAGAGCTAGAACCAGATGCAGAGAAGCAGATGTGGTCTTGAGACGTTTGGGGGGCTGGGTGAACCTGAAGCTGTGTGTCGTGGAGAGACGAGAAGCATTGCCGTGGTCAAGGAACGAGAGCGAAAAGCCAAAACGTGAAGCGAACCCACAGTTGAGGAACAAAAGTGTGAGTTCAAAGCCATTAAAATAGTAAGCGAGGGTGTTAAGCCAGCATGCGAAGCGAAGCCATTGAGGAATGAAAGCAAGAGTTAGTGGACAGTTTACGATATGTCATAGCTGTGAAATGTGAAATGTAGGGTTGATCCGTTGCATCAAAGAGGGGACAGGAGTCGCACGGCACATGGGTTGATAACCTTGGACACAGTGAAGGGGCCGATGAAGCGAGGTAAGAGTTTGTTTGAGAGTGTTCTCAGAGGGATGTCCCTGGTAGCAAGCATGACTCTCTCCCCTACACAGTACTTGAGAGCCTTGGTATGGTGGCGATCAGCCTGTCTCTTGTACAACCTGGATGCTTGCAGCAGGCTTCGTCTGGCTCGTAACTAAATGTTGGACCAAGGGGACCTCTACCTCCTCTTCTTGGGTTGGAAACAGCAGTGGCTGGTAGCCTAGACAGCACTGGAACGGTGAGAGCCCTGTGGAAGCAGATGGCAGGGAGTTGTGAGCGTACTCAACCCACGAGAGGAGCTTACTCCAGGTGGTAGCATCGTGCGCGGTCATACACCAGAGGACGACTTCCATTGCTTGTTTCTTTCATTCCGTTTGGCCATTGGATTGGGCGTGAAAGCCAGAAGACAGGTTAGGAGTGGCTCCGGTGAGTTTACAAAAAGCCTTCCAGAAGCATGAAGTGGAACCTTTATGGAACTGTTGTATAAAAACAACATCTCACTGGAGGTCGTGCTGGAAATCAGTACAACAGCATGACCTCAAGTGTGATATTGCTTAATCCATAAGACCATAAGAGGTTCTGTATTGTGTACTTAGAATTATATCCTGTCATAAAGCTTCAGTTTAGTGAAGAGATAATAATAAACAAAAAACAAGGGAGTGTAGAGGCTAGTAGCTTTTTTCTAATTGCACTTAACCCCTTTTCAAATGAAGGTATTCTTAAGAGAGAGAGAGAGAGAGAGAGAGAGCACAGAATCCCATTTGTCCTCCACTGGGAATACTGTAGCTATTTCTATTTATTTATTTATTTGTTTGTTTGTTTGTTTATTTGTTCATTTTATGTGCGTGTGTGTGGTGGGGGGGGTGGGGGGTTGTGGCATTAAATATTCACAAGATCAGTTGCCGTGACACTGCACGGGGCAAGACCTCAGGCTGTCTATTAGCAAAACACATCTCAGTGAATGACGGAGGCAATTAACCAGGTTAGGATAACATTCACTAAAATATTTAATGGAGAGTAAGTTTGGAATAGAGTGGAAGTGTGGTTGCAGCTCAATATGGACATATTACTATGCATGAGATTCTCACACACACACACACACACACAAACACACACACACACACACACACACACACACACACACACACACACACACACACACACACACACTATCTATCTATCTATCTATCTATCTATCTATCTATCTATCTATCTATCTATAAATTAATGCTGTGATGTATATGTATAAGGATGAATACTGTATACTGTATGTATGAAGTATAAATGTCATCTTTTGTGTTATGATTGGTCAGTCTCATCTATGAATTGTTAAATTCAGTCCTTTCCTTAGTCAGAGACGTGATGAAATATGAAATGAAAATAAAAACTAGTTGGAGAGAATTTTTTTTTATGGAGTTTACCGATGGGATTGGAAGCAAAGTATTCCTCCCAGAAATTCTGTGCTTTAACTAAAGTTATCTCCACATTGGGCAAACAAGCACAGCATGAATATATTTATTTCAATTAAAGAGAATCAATCTAATTAGGTGTTTACCTACTTAATATTCAGCTCACTCACTCATTCTTTATACTGCTTATCCTTAAGCCCATCCCATGAGATTGGTTAAGGGTACACCCTGGACAGGATGCCAGTCCATTGCTGGAGACACACCCACACATTTTCACACTCTACACAATTTAGAAACACCAACTGGTTTACACCAATCTCCATATCCCTGGACTGTGGGAGGAAACTGGAATACCCTGAGGAAACCCAACCAAGCAGGGGGAGAAAATGCCAAACTCCAAACACAAGGACCCAAAGTGAAACTTGAACTCTTGGATCTGTGAGGACACAGTGCTATCTGCTATGCCACACTTCTACTTAATATTTACCTATTGAACAGATTATTAAAGGTTTATTCCACCACTCTCATGTAAAGCTTTAAATGTCCTTTTAAAACTGAATTTTTTCATTGGTCAAGTAATAAACCAGCACTCACTGAGTGACTAGACAATTATATAAATTGCCAATTTGAAGCATATTGTCTCTCGCATCTCCCCCCCCCCCCTCCCCCCTCTTTTTCTGAATCTCCAAAACACATGGCGTTATTGTAGTTCTTCAGTTCTATCATTTGGTCAGGTTTTGCAGATAATGGTTGACCCAACACAAAACATGTAGCGTCCTTAGCCATTTCTTGCAGATGACTCGTTTCAGATCTGACTGCAAAATAGCCGTGCTGGAGTTCACTTGGATCATGTTCACACTGAAATCCTGTTCACTGAGATGCTCTTGGTTTTGTCCCTCTGATCCTCTCTATATCTTATCCCACCTGTCTAACACCAGGGTTCATAATTTCTTTGAAGGGAATTATCTTACAACACAGAACACATCCTGCATGGAACACCAGTGCACCAAGTCTATATACTTACATATGATAAGATAAGATACGATCAGATGAGATAAGATAAGACAAGAAGAGATGGAACTTTATTAATCCCATGAGAGATTATTTTTCCATAGACATGGTTAAAAGGCCAAGGACAGAAATGCAGTGTAAATAGAAATACTTTTTCAATTCTAGAAAAGAACTTCCATTAAAATATCTCACATTTTCACAAAACAATCTATCACAGACCAGGTTCTATACCCCCCTTGCCAGTAACTAACACAAAATCACACACCAATTCAGTACCAAAGATAGTGTTGAATCAGTGCTTCATCTCCCAGGATGCACTGGACTGCATGACGTCTGCTCAGAGCCCACAGGTTGAAGTCTGTCATGGACATTCATGGAGGGAAAGTGAGAAAATGGCACTCTTGTGCACTCTTATATAACTATCAGATTAAAAGGGTGCAAGTATGTCTTTAGGGGGCACTGTAACACTTTCTGCCTTCTCTCTCTCTCTCTCTCTCTCTCTCTCTCTCTCTCTCTCTCTCTCTCTCTCTCTTCTTTTTTTATTTCATCTCTCTTTCTTGTCTCTATTCCCATTCCTCTGTTCCTGTATTTCTGCCTTCTCATCACCTTTTCATTCCATCATCTCCAGGTTGTGCTTATCACTCTCCTTTTCACCCCACCATCTGCCTGTTTCTGGTTTCTTATTCTCTTTTACCAAAACACACACACACACACACACACACACACACACACACACACACACACACACACACACACACACACACACACACACACACACCCTACAGGCCATGACTGGTATATGACCTGTTTCTGGTCTTTTTATTACCCCTGCTTCTTTGAGCATTTAGGTCTCTAATGCTGCCTCTGCAGCCTGAGACTTTGTGCTTATTCAACCAAAACACTACTCATGACAATTAGCTGTCTAAATCCTGACATTTTCTAAAACCCCCACTTGTATTCGGATAAAAACATGACATTTATGACAGTTAACATTAGCCTATTTGCTTGTCCTGAGTATATTTCTTAATCCTCATGAAGTACTCTTCTGTTTCATTCATTCCTTCTCTGCAACACTTTTCTGTTCTTTTTTCCCTGTCATTGCATGTGCATGTATATCTTTCATTTTTGTCCATAAATCATATTCTATGTTAATTGCAAGGGTAAGATCACATGCAAAAAGGGTTAAACCAACCACGATTTCTGTGATCTCTCATAGGTTGAAGAGACTGGATAACTCTTTCATTAATGAGCAACAATTGCACGAAGCATGTGTCAGCCTTCTACCTCCTCAGTTAGTAGATGTTGTATTATGGCTGAAATCCGACTGGTGGGTGAAAATTGGTAAGTAACCAAATTGGAAAGAAAATGGAAAATGAAAACCACTCACAACCCAAGTATGCACAAGCTAACTTGAAATAATAGCCAGATATGTGCTATATACCATGCTGGTGAATTCTACAAATAGTCAAACGGTGTTGAGTATTATTAATTTTTATTAGTTGTATTTTTTATAGAATAGCTCTACAAGTGTAAATGTTGATATTGTCAAGTTTTCGACCAGAAAACGTTGATTCACACCCCTCGTTGGACTGAGCCATTTACCCACAACGTCCACCTAAAATGTGTGAATTTAGAACTTCTAATGTAGAACGGTAAGGACGTAGTATTGTCTCTCTTGACGTGAAGAAATTCTACACTTTTTGGGACATTTTCCATAAAAACACATAGTTAAAGAAAGATGCATTCTTATAAAGTTCTTCAATGCATTAATGATGGCATTTACCAGTTAACTGTGTAACTACCACCTTTTAAGGATTTCATTCATGTACCATACCACAAGTATGATGCAGACAGGAAAAACTGGATGTTCTGCTACATCAATGAAGTTCTTACATTAAACTCTTCAGGCTTGAGCTACAACCATTCCATGGTGTAGAAGACTACATTAAGTTCATATTACATTATTCTTGTGCTTACCACGTTTATAGCCTTCATGCAGAATGTTATAAGAGCATCTATCTCTATGTTTAGAGAAGTTCTACAGTATTTCTCACATCATCACATCATGATGAAACACATTGCATGTCACAGTATTTATACCAACTCGTTAGATGCAATGACAATGTAGTAATCACATGATAAAGGCCTTTTAAGAGCACAATGTGACCTGATCTAATGTACTATAGTTATTACTCGATTCAATCTCATCGGACCGGGTAAGGTGATCATGTGTGAGTACGGAAATTTGTGACAAAGTGATAGACAGATTGAGAACCTGGAATGGATAGGAAGTAGTATAAACTTGAATAATGCACATTTTTCCATTTTGACTCCATTCTTGCTGCGTTTTTCAATATTGTTAGGATGCAGTGGGAACTTCAATATCTTCATCATAGTGTAACAGGGGCATTATGGAAGGAATCTCTAATGTCAGTGGTTTGTATTTGTTAGAAGAGAAGTGGACAATAATACCCCCACACACTCCTAAACTATTTAAATGCAGGTATACAAACTTTAATTAAAGTCTCTATCTCTGGTACTTTAATTGTTGGTGTTTAACCATCCGTGGATGTATTTATCACACAATAAAAGTGTTGTTTACTGCAGACGTAAAAAATGTTAGCAGTGGCAAATTGCTATGGTATAAGAACAATAAAGCATTAAGAATGTGCAGGGATTAAAAATAATAAACTTTCAGGTGGTAACAATAACTCTGTTACTAGTCACAAAAAAACCTTAATTAGGTCCATATGTGTGTTTGTGTGTGTGGGGGGGGGGGGGGTGGGGGTAGATAAGTTATTGTCTAACTCTGAATTGAGAAAATTAATTCTCTTGTCTATACTTACAAGCTTTGCAATCTGTGTCACAGCATAGCAATGGTTTGCTTCCTACCTTTAATTAGTCATATGAGGTGACATGGAAGGGAACAACATCTTCTCCACACAGACTCACCACTGGTGTTCCACAAGGCTCAGTACTCTTCTGTTATTCAAAGAGGTGGAAAGAGTACTAAGATTTTGTACTCAAGTAAAAGTACTGTTACTTCAGTGAAATGTTACTGAAGTACAAGTAAAGTTACCATTATAAAAATCTACTCAAGTAAAACTAAAAAGTAGCTCATAAAAAATGTATTTAGGGACTGGCAGGCCACCTCAAATGGAGCCGTGAATATGTCACCTTCCAGTAAAACGGCACTCTGCTGCTACCGCCATTTCTTTCAGTGGTGTTAACACAGCTGGACTCATGACCTGATCAAAAGATGAAACACAGATGGCCTTCACCTACCCCTCCTAAATCGTTTCCTCTGGGCCCCAGAACAGAGAACATACAAAGCTTTAGGGACACATACTATGTTGTTCATTTAAAGTATGCCAGTAGGGCAAATACTAAATCATGTATGTGTGTGCATATAGAATGTATGATGTCTTTGTGTTGTGTTCAACATGTTTACTATAAACTTATGGAGTGTAATCAATCTGTACAGACCTTGCTATAGATAATGGTATGAATGGGTATGCAAGACATGGGATGTTTGATATCAAATGACAAACAATGATATGTGTATTCAATGAATGTTGATGTGCATGAAATTTTAGTTATATGAACCAGACTCATGTTAATACACTTTACCTAAATTACTAAAATCCCACTGAGATGGCCTCCCACGTGATGGACCAAACCACACATCAATGTATGCATGAAAAAGAGGAACCATGTGGGGAGTGGCTATGCTCACAACCATCTCTAATTGGGACAAATGGCCGTGGAACAGACCTGCACCATGAGATTAAAAGCCCCGAGCAGCCTCGGCACATTTAGAACGTCACGTTCTGAAGGAAGCAAGCGGACATCTCTCTTTCTCCCCTCTCAACCAACACCTGAACTACCTGAACGTCTGACCTGCGCAATCAGCGATCGAAGACTCCGCTCTCCTCGACATGCAAAGAAACTTCGGCTTGAACTCAGATGCCGCTTGAACGCCCGCAGAAGAAGTCGCAGAGCATCGTCATCGGTAACCAGGCAACCAACATGCCGCTGAGGGATTTCCCAAAAGACGTCACCTCAACCCAGCGAACTGACCAATCAGCAACGCCGTGATTCCCTTCGATGAAGGCGAACAAACGAGAACAACCATAATGTAACACAAGTAATACAAACAAAGCTTCATACCTTGCTGAATGTGGTGCGCGATTCATAACTAAACCGTAAGATTAAACCCAAGGCTCTGCTCTTGCGACTTTCTCAGTTCTAGTAATCCTAAAACATAACTCCATTAACTTTCACCCTCTAAACTGTTCATGTGTATTTGTGCGTGTGTGTGTATGTGTGTGTGTGTGTGTATGGTTAAATAGTGTAGTTTCATGTATCGCAGATTAGTTAAATACATTAACGTTTCTTTATAAAGAATTGTTGTCCTGGTCATGGATTTTAAAGTTTAAACATTTTCCCAGATCTTACGTTACCTTGCCCATAAATTGGTAAATACCTGATTTTGTACAGTTGAGAAACTGGCAATATTTAAGTGATGGCTAAAGACCTATTTGTTCATTTTCAAGATACTTTCACTTGCTAAGGGGTCATTTTTTACAGTGTTGAGTTGTAAGCGATTTGTATTATCATACCCCACAGGACAGGATATTAGACATTGATTAAACTCATTTCACTTCCCTCAGCCCAGCCTTATAAAGGAGTACAAAGAATAGATTTTTGGTCTTAGAACTGCTGTAGCTGTCGACATCATGTCCGTGTAAGAGTCAGATCTTGGACAGAAGTCAAGGTCAATTTCCCTCTTTTTCAGGGTGGATTGGGCTGTTATATATGGTCTGGGCAGCCTCTGCAAAGCCATAAGCTGCTAAATTTCTCCACACTGGATCAAGATGGAACTAAGGAGAGTAAAATTCAAGAAAAATCACATTTTCCTTGTGAGTAATTCTTTGAAACCATGGGATTTTCATCTGCAATTAAAGTATATTGCAATGTTATATTGTACATATGCACTCAAACACATTGTAGTAATAACATAAGCGGACATACTTCAAGTGGGAAAATTATATATGACTAAAAGGAGGTTTGTTTAAAGAAAATCATGTGTAAATATGTATTGTGTGTAAAAAAAAATCAGTTTGAAAAAAAGGCTTTAAATTGTGCATTAAAGTTTTCTATACTGGATTCTTCTTCACTGGTAAGGTAGGTTTTTAACTTCTGTACTGTTTTTGAAACACGATTGGTTCTTACTGTATACCTAGTTTTTGCTGTTTTGATTTCAGTGTGATTGAATTAGGTCTAAAGTAATTTGTTCTCAGGTTATTAATCAAGAGTAGTTTCAGGCTTCCTTAAGGTGTGAATTGTGGGCAGGGCTTAGCTACATAGAATAGATAGAAGCTCTTGTTTAGCAAGGATTTTGCAAGTTTTTTTTATACACAATGACCTCATTCTATCTAGTGGTTAAGGATGTGTGTTCAACCTATCTCTGTTGTCAATTCTCACAGACCAAGATGCTATTACTCGCACAGCAGAGGCAGATATCCCAGAAACCTCATCTATCCTCCAGTACTGTCTCATTGCCCTGCACTGGTGGTAGGTGAGCTCTGGAACTGCCAATCTTCTGTAAAGAAAGCAGATTTTATCTCAGCCATAGCTAACCATTCCTCTTTTGATTTTCTGGCACTAACTGAGACCTGGATATCTCCTCAGAACTCAGCTACACCGGTTTCCCTATCCTCTGTCTATGCATTCTCTCACTCTCCATGAGAAACTGGCAGAGGTGGTGGTACAGGTCTGCTGTTGTCTAAGAGATGGTCCTTCTCGCCTATCCCATTTTCTCATTTCAGTTTTTCATCATTTTATCATTTGAATTTCATGCAGTTAAGGTAACCTCTCCAATCAACCTGCACATCTTTGTTATCTACCGTCCTCCTGGCTCTCTAGGAAACTTTCTAGATGAAATGGACATGCTTCTTTTTCCTTCTGATAACACTCCTATCACTGTTCTACGAGATTTCAACCTCACCTCTGCCAAACTCCAATCCTCTTTTCTTCTCCATCTCCTTAACTCCTTTGAACTTCTCTTTAACTCTAAACAGTTGCCCCCCCCCCCCCACACACACAAGGGAGGGAATTCTCTTGACCCTCCCCTAGTCACAGATATCACTACTATTCCTCTTCATAAATTTCATCATTAACTGGTATCCTTCACCTCTCTTTCCTCATCCATAGATCTCCTATGCCCCCTGTCCTCTAAACCAAGGAAGCCTTTTTGTCCTGCTCCTTGGCTATCTGATGTATTGTGCAACAACAGGAGAGAATTAAGAACTGCAGAGAGAAGATATAAGAAATTACAGAAATTCTCTTGTGACATGACTTCTGCCAAAACTGCCTTCTACAGAGAAAAGCTGGAAGCCTCTGCACATGATCCTGGCAAACCCCACAATATCTTTTCCTCCTACATCGGAACTTCCTGACCTTCCCTTACCTCCCTTAGCAGAATTCTCTAATCTGTCATCTGATAAGATTCAGCAGATCATCTCATCATCCAACCCAACCCATCCAATCCTTCTGCTTTTAAGAAGCCAAGAGCTATTCCCATCCTCAAGAAACCCTGCATGGATCCAATAGAAGTTAACAACTATAACTCGGTATCGCTTCTCTCTTTTATTTCCAAAATTCTAAAATGTCATGTGTCATCCTCCGGGATCTGTCAGCTGCATTTGACACAGTTTATCGCAAAATTCTATTATCTATTCTCACAAGCCTTGGAATCTGTAGAACAGCATGCCAGTTGTTTGCTTCTTACCGAAAAGATGGGTCGTATGAGGTGACATGGAGGGGATCCACATCTGCCCCATGCAAACTCTCTAATGGAGTCTCACAGTGCTCAGTAGTTGGTCCTCCTCTGTTCTCCCTCTATACCCATTCTCTTGGTAAGGTCATATCATCTCATGGATTTTCATGCCAATATTATGCAGATGACACACAACTTATTCTCTCATTTCCTCTCTCAGATGCTCAGGTTTCCACCCAAATCTCAGCATGTCTGGCAGACATCTCATTCTGGATGGCAGGTCATCAGCTGAAGCTTAATCTGAATAAAACCAAACTGCTGTTCATCCCTGGTGACTCATCCCCAGGTAAAGACCATGTGATATCCCTCAACAACAATTAGATCATTCTTTCAGCCACTGTCTGCAATCTTGGGCAATCATCTGTCATTTTCCCTACACATCGCTAACCGTACTCGCCCATGGCAATTTCTTCTTTAAAACATCAAAAGAATCCACCCATTTCTTTCTTCAAAGAGTACTCAGGTGCTTGTTCAGTCGCTTGATATTTCAAGATTGGACTACTGCAACTCACTCCTGGCAGGTCTGCCTTTGTCCACAATTCGTCCTCTACAGCTAATCCAGAATGCAGCAGCACATCTAGTTTTCAACCTTCCCAAGTCCTCCCACAAAACCCCACTCCTCTTATTCCTGCACTGGCTTCCTGTATCTGCCCTCATCAAATTCAAAACCCTGATGCTCGCCTACAAAGTTTAAAATGGCCCAGCCCCCACTTACCTCTCTGCTCTAATCAGACCATGCACTGCACCACGTTCCCTCCAATCCTCCAGCACTGCTTGTCTCGTCCCACCATCTTTCAGGGATCGAGGATGACATTCATCCAGACTCTTTTCTAGTTTGGCACCTTCCTCTATAACGATAACTCAAGACATATCTGTTTCTTCAATACTCGACCCCCCCCCCCAGTTACACTAGTAACTCAGTGTAAGCATCTATCCAGTGACGAAAACTTCAAAGCACTTTTTGTAAGTCTGCCAAATGCCTAATTGTAAATTTGTATGACCAAAAATAATAAATTGTGTGTACAACAAAAACATTGTGTGCAAATTCATGTGTAAATAGAGTCAGCATTTGCAAAGATACATTGTGTTAATAAAAAGAAATGTCCGTAAACATAAGTTATTATCGGCATTGTTTAAATACACATACATATATGTAAAATAGTGTGTAATGTTTGTGTGTAAAAACATGCTTAAGTACTACAAACAAGTAAAAAAGTTAATTAACTGTGTGCAAAAAAAAAAAAGTGTAAATAAATGACTTATGTGTAAAAACCAAGTTGTGTCGCATTGCATGTAAACAGATAGATAAAAATTTTTTGAATTCCATGAGTTTTTGTGTAAAAACATAATAAAAAGCATTTGATTGTAGCGGGTCTTAATATTAAGCAAATATGACCTCATATGAACAACAACATATAACATTTATAACAGTGAAATTATGTATTTAATAAAAATTAAGCCAAAATGTGGATAATACTAAGTACCCCCAATAATTCAATACTCTGTAGATATATCTTTAGCATCAATAAGCTAAAGTTTAATGGCCTAATTTCAACCAAATTCTATGTCAGAGAGCTCACTTTTCCCGCTAGAATACTCTGGTATACAGAGGAGATCATGGTCATATTAATGACTGCAAGTCCTGTGGCTGCAAAACAAGGCCAAATCATCATCCCTCCCATGAGGTGTTTCTATTAAAATGCTGTTTGTTTTTCACTAAAAATAATGGTCGGAACTTTAAGCCAAATAATTCCATTTTGGTCTCATCTGTCCATAGAACATTGTTCCAGAAACCTTGGGCTTTGTTTAGATGCAAAATTCTGAACCCCATGTTCTTTCTATTCAGAAAAGGCTTTCTCTTGGCAACCCTCCCAAACAAACCATATTTGTTCAGTCTTCTAAATGTGCTGCCATGGACTTTAACATTTAAAATGCTTAATGTGTCTTATATGTTTTGAGATGTAGCTCTTGTTTTTTTTTTTTTTTTTTTTTTTTGTATTTCTCTGAACATTGCGCGGTCTGATCTTAGGCTGAATATGTTGAGATGTCCACTCTTGGGAAGACTGAAAACTGTCTTGAATGCTTTCCACTCACTGTAGAATGCGAAATCTAAATTGATGAAATCCAGATTGATGTGCATGAACAATTTCTTCTCTAGGACTATTGCTTATGACTTTCCCTCTTGGCATCGCCAAGAACGTCTGCTTTTATAGAGATCTGCACACCTGCTGATCAATTAAGGTTGGTGTTGAGGACTAAGGTTGTTTCTGTCTAATACTAAGACTAATATCTGCTAAAATCAGATGACTTCTATTGTGTTTTACCTCAAAACATACAAAATTTTTATATAGAGAACTACAATTTACATATGATGTTACACTGTGTGTAGAAAGGATGTATTTAAAAATAAGGTTATATAATGCTATAAATCGGAACTAATGTGATAACATAAACAAGCTTATTTTCTTGCTTAGCATTGTTCATTCTTGACTAAGTCTATTTTTATATGGCTCCCATATAAAGAGATTCCCAAACCAGTTAGGAAATCATTTCAATCATTTCCCTGAAGATTAGATTTCCAGGAAGACACTTTCTCACCTGAATGTGTCCCAGCCTTCCTTATTCTTTCCATCTTTCACATTTTATCTTATTCCTTTTTACCCCACCTGGACTCATAGCCCTTAGCAGAGTGGCCAGCTCTGAACATATAATAATCACAAGACCCAGTGAGTGTGTGCAGTGGCAGAGGTCAGTTCAAAGCGCACAGCTCTATTCTCAAGGTTATTACTACATGGAAGTGAGAGAATGTGTTTGCCTAAGGCATGGCTCCGTGACAATGCTCCCGAGGACAGGTTTGTAAAAGTGCTTTTTTTTCTCAGATTTTTTTTCTTTTTTAAATAGTAACAGGATTGCAAGATTTAACTTTTTATCTGCACCATGAGGCAGCACTTGTTTGAAACTTTTAAAATGTAGACCTGAGAAACTGTAAAATATACAGATGCTATAAATGATGCTTCACAAAGGATTGGTTCAGATTTTGTTATCTATAAAAGGTCTACACAAGGTTTTCTAATTAATGTGCCTGTGTGTCTCTTTTCATTTATATCTACTGCTTAAAGAGAACACAGACAAATACTTTGAAATAATGGGTTTAGTCAGGAAAGGAAAATAATCTAATTTTATTCATGGGAGGAAAAAGTTATTCATGGAACTTTTTGACAGACCAAACTCAAGAAAGACTAAACCCAGTGGTGACAAAGTGATCAAATAGATCCTGTTTCTCCAAGAAAAACAGGCTAGAACTTTTGAATGTTTGAGGGGCGTTCAAGTCAAACCCCAACTTTTGATTGCGCAGAATAACAGAACTTATCCCAGTTTTTCGCAATGGCAGTGGATCCTTTGTTATTCAGCTAACCAGGTGAATTATAATGATCAAGAGAAATAAATTAATTAATTCCTGACATATTTAGATGAACTCTTTGAGTATTGTTTAGTCATTGTTTTGAGTCCTCTGGCTCAAAAGTGTGTCACATATTTGACTGACATGGGTTATTTATCTCTGAAAAGCTGATAAACTGAGAAAATGTTAATGGAAAACCTGTGTTAGAGGTGACAGACTCACCAATCCAGGAATAAAATAAAAAAAAGATAATAGAGTAAAAAAAAAAAGCACAGTGGGAGAAAATTAGGTTTTCATTGATTTAATAAAAATGGTCAGGGGAGGACTTGAGCTATTTACACACTCTGGTGTGCTGAATATTTTCAAATGAAAAGACAAAAAAAAATCTTCTTCTTTTTCTAAATAATAATAATAAGATGAGCCGGCACGGTAGTGTAGTGGTTAGCACTGTTGCCTTTGCAACTCCAGGGTCCGGGTTGCATTCCTGTCTCTGTGTGCATGGAGTTTGCATGTTCACCCTGTTCATGGTGGGTTTCCTCCGGGTATGCCGGTTTCCTCCCACAGTCCAAAGACTTATAGATTAGGCTAATTGGCGTTCCCAAATTGCCTGTAGTGTGTGAGAGTATGTATGTGTGCCCCGCGATGGATTGGCACCCAGTCCAGGGTGCAGGGTTCAGTCCCTGTGATCTAAGCCTCCTGAGATAGGCTACAGGTCCCTGCGACGCCGAATATAGGATAAAGCGGTATAGACGATGAGTGAGTAAGTGAGTGATAATGAGACGAAGAAGAATATGTTAAAGTGTTGATAAATGAACGATGCTACAATCTGGGCACACCTTTCTTATGGAACCTTCTTCCATTCTTCGTGGCAGAATTGTTGAAGATCAACCATGTTGGATACACACAGTTATTTGCAGATCTACAAATGATCCCCAAATGCTCTATTGGGTTCAGGTTCAGATTCTGGCCGGATTCCACCAGAACCTTTACAATGTCCTGTGTTTTCTTGGTGGTTTGCTTCAGGTTTGTTTTCTTGTAGAGATGTAAGCCTTCACCCCTTCTTAAGTTCCTGAGCACTCTGGATAAGGTTTTCACTCAGAATAGCTTTTTTTGTGTGTGTCTTCACTTTTCCTTGTATGATGATTCGTCTCCCAGTCCCTGTGTTTTCTTTGAGACACTATGTGACACTTGTTTGCGTGATTAAACAAATACCTACGTTTGGCTAATGTCACTATGATTGATTTATCCTTTTTCTCAGATCTTCACTCAGCTTCTTAGACTTTCCCTTTGTACTGTATGAACACTTTATTTTAGGTTGCACAAAGAATTTACAACTGGGTTAAATCATCAGAGTTGAGAAGCCCTGGGATTGGCAAATTAAGAGACATTTCAAACCTTTCAGCACCACTGAATTATACAACAAGAGGTTGTACATATTTTTGTTGATATCCAAACCCCCAAATTAATTAGGCCTTGTGCTCTAAAGTATTTTCTTTTCCTATTAAAGATGCACCTACCATACCATCTTGTACAGTAAAACCTTTCTTCCTCAGGGGAAGACAAATTCAAATAAAACAAAGAAAGAACATGGTTGCCATGATATTCATATTTATCATGAGTATATGTAAACTTCTAGACTCAACTCTAGGTACAGGGTCTCTGCTTTCACTTCTTTACAAGCCTCCTTTTCTATAACAGACTTCATTTAATGAGAAGAATAAGACGGATCCAACGTTATAAGTTTCTCTTCCATTTTTGAACATCAGACAGTAAAAGTAAGTACAAACTGCAGTTGGGAGCCACAAAATGGAGAAATTTTGATCCACACCATATGATCAGTCCAAGATATAATTTAAGACAGTCTTTAAATTATACTTAGATTCATTTTCCAAGAATTAAGAAACTCGTAACACAAATGTCACTTTCAGCTTGCTGCTTTGGTTACAACTGTGGCTCTATGATGGAACTCACTTGTCTTGGCACGTGCTAGCGTGAATGCAGGGTTATGCTCTTGTCATTATTCCTATACTCCTCCATAACGCGGCAATGTTTTAGGGCTTGATTCTGCCTCACTCAAGTCATTTCGAATAAAAGCAGATAGTGGAATCTGCCAGTTGCCAGGAGCAAATGGAAATTTAAAAACGAATGTGCATTTGTGCCGCAATAAAAGCAAAAGAAAAAGTAACACTCTTCCTAAGCAGTAGCAATTCACATCTCCCTCATTTCAGAGACTCAGTCCTGATGGCATTAATAACCCGTAATTAAAACCGTTAAAACCATTCTGGGCTCTCAGAATCAGCAGGGTGTTTATAGAGGAAGCGCAGTGGCAAAAGCTATCAGAAGGACAAAGAGTGCAGTGGATGAAAATAGAGGCTGTATTAAGATGATCCTGGTTTGGTGCCACTCCACAGGTGGATAATTAAGAAGCACAATGACTCATCATGCAGCACAGTGTGGGATTTGCTATAGTTGCTGTGCTGCTTTTTATGCAGAAATATTAGTTGGACGTTTGTTACTTACAGATGCAACCCAACCTGTTTTTTTTTTTTTTTTTTTTTTTTTCTATTGCATCTAAAACAAAACTGGTACACAAAGCATCAGAGAGATTTGCATCATTACACTGTAAAGTAAAAGTGTTAAACATGACACAGAGCTATCAGAATATTTCAATAAATATACTGGTGTCTCGTCCACATTTACAGTCCCACAGTCACTCTTATTGTTTTCACATTATACAGCATGTGAATGATCCAAATAAACCCACACTGTGGTTATATGGGGGTATTGTTACAATTCCTCTTAAGAGCATCATGTGGTTTAATTTGTTGGTGTATTGTAAATGCAAAACCCACCCAAAGAACAGTTTCATGTCAAACTGGGGCTCTGTAGGAGCTTAACCCTGCGTTCACACCGAACGCGGCAAGAGCGTCAAAGACGCCGGAAGTCATTCATTTTCAATGGGAGCCGGCAGCGAGGGGCGGCAAAGGGAGTTGAAATCAGCTCAACTTTAGGGTAATGAGCTATGACGCGGTTGAGCGGCAACCAATTAAAATGGAGGTCCTCCGCTTGGGAGGATTCCGTGGGATGCAGTCCTGTAACTTTTGTTCCGGCGACATTAGTTCCCAAGCAAAATGGAGGAGAGGTTGATTATTGCGATAGCGGGTGTTTATTAATTATTAATGTTATTTTAATTAAAGACAAAGTCTAGTAAGTGATTCTAATGTTATAATAATAAGAAAAATAATATACAGTAATAAAAAAAAAAAATATATATATATATATATATATATATAT